>JAKVQR010000035.1:0-15293 GCA_030462915.1 Petasospora meyerae | reverse complement strand
CCGGGGATCTCATCGAGTGGTGGGTCTGGCGGTGTAGCGCGCGTGGTTGGCGAGCTATGGGCTGGGGAAGTTCGGAAGTTCATAGGATTGGGCCCTGTTCTCTGTAGAAGCCTATGGAAGGGGCTGTGGAACATTTCGTTTTTGTGTCACCAAGGGCTGGTGGACAGCGGGAGTGGGATCCCGCGGGGTATGATGTCATTGTTTGGGGGGCTCTCCTGGGGGTCTGTGGCCTCTCGTGGGCCGCAAGGCCGCAAGAGATAGCTCCCCCAAATGTGGGACGTGTTGTTTCTTTTAACTTCAAATGACCTCTTATTCGACAAAATAAAGTATACAAACAATAAACGAACAAGAGTCTTTACAACTTTAACAATTCTCTCAATCTCTTCTCTCAGGCTTCACCATCACTGTTCAGGTAGAACCAGCTTGATCACAGGGAGTGTTGTTAGATATCCTGGGCTCTAGCACGTCATCCCACCATATAAGTGGAATCTCTGTAACTGCCACTAGTTATCTTCCTCTGCTCTCAGACCTTAGCCTTCATCCACCTATGCAACGTGAGTTCATTCTATTCTGTATCTCTCTCTCTGATGTAGATGACTGTTCTTCTGACCACTCTGCTGACTTGTGCTTCACTGAGGAGGTCGACTTGCAGCATGGCGGGTCTCCTTCTAGCTGTTCTTCCACATCCTCACTAGAACTGTAAGCTATCGATCCAATTATGCTCTTATTCAGCGACTTTTTCAAAGCCGGAGTCACAAGTTCATGTATAGCTTCCATGGTTCTTTAATCTGGTTCTGAACCGTCATGGACGCCTTCGGACTTCCATGAGAGAGCAATTTAATGGTAGCCTGATCACACTCTGAAAAATCCTCCTGTAAACCTGGCACAGTGATATTCAAGCTAGGTCAATCACCTCCCCGCTGTTAAACCACTCCAAATTTATCAAAGGAGGTGTAAGGATGAAGGATGGTGGTCCGATGAATGATCCGATGTTCTTTGACACATCTTGCTCGCCTACGTCGTCGGCTTTAGGCTCCAGCCGTTTCCGACAATTCCGCTGCTATAGGAACTCTTTCATGGTCGAAATTCATCGTATCTGCTTGCACACATTCTCTCAATGTTTTGAAGTTCCTTGTCATGAGGGTATTGTGGTACACGTATGTCTTATGCTCATTGCTCCAGCCGAAATTAGCGAATGTCTCGTGGGACTCTAGCACAGGAACATTTTCACCATCAGGGAGGATCAATTCATGCTGATCATTTATGGATACCACCAAGGACTCTGCTGATATCACTGCTTCTGTAGGTAAGGCAACAGACGGGCGCCATTCACTGCTTAGCTGTAGGTGTATGGTGATCTTCTATGGATATTTACAGCCATTGAGGTCAAATATCACCTGTTTGAGACTTGGGAAAACCACTTTATGAATATAGAGCACACATGATTGATTGGAGGATTGCTTCTCTAGGTACGGTATGAGATCCACCTCCAGGTACACAAGAGAGCTGAAGGGTGCTGCCGCCACATGAGGCATGCTATAGCGGTGAAGATACAAGTGTGTCAAACTTATTCGCATCTCTCCTGGTATAGAAGCAGGGTTCATTTGCCTCATGAGTTTCGTCTTATCGGTGCCAATGAAGGAGAGATGTTTTAACCGAGGCGAAGAAGTTAGTAGCTCAGAGAGATTCCACGTACGATGAGTGTCGTCTTCCGGTAAGTCCACCAGATCTAGCCTTGTGAGGTTGGGTAACTCCAAAGTGAATACTCCTCTTTCCTTGTTGCAGATGGAGCCGAAAATCTTGAGTTGTTTCAATGAGGGTGAACATAGTCTGAGATTACGGCGTATCACACGACGCAGAGGTACTTTCGGAACCAATCTTCTCCAGTACAGGGTTGTGGCATGCTCTAGAATAAATCTGGTGAAGAGCATGTGGACGCTGATCCCTGAAAGAACAAGATGCTTGAAACTGGGCATGTACTTCCTCCTGACTTCATAACTCCACAGCTGGTTGTTTCCTTTGATATCCCGAGAGGCACTATATGCAAATTGGTGGTACTGGTCTATCTCATGTCCTAGAGTCCTTGAGACCTCCCGACATGGCGGTCTTCCGTAGGGATTGAGTTCGCTCCAGCTGGTGTTATTGACTATCAGGACTTCTCCAACGAGCTATCGCCTCCCGGAAGATAGAAGAGGCAACCGACTGAGAATACTGGACTTGGAATTTGAGCTCTGAGAGCGGATTATTGGAAACTTCCAGCAACCAAAATCGAAATGTACAGCTTTGAATTGCTGGTTCCATCTCTGGGATATTCGAAAACTTCTACCCATGAAGCAATCGCAAACTCCCCTGTAACCTCTCTCAGAGTTGCAAGTGTGCAGGGTGCTAACACATTGGTACGAAAGCACACCAGAGAACAAGGGTTTTCTCGAGCATACACGCATATAGCCTAAAACCCTGCAGTGCCGACTGTAGTCATAAACCCACGTTGTCTTCTTTGCGTGCCCGTAAAGGCTCTAGTGTATGCTCAGACTGCTCAAAAGAACCCACTCTACTCCTCGCTCACCTGAGCCCTGAAATAAACCTTCCACAAAATGCTAGGGACGATACGGTATCGGATATCCTCCACAAACCTTGAAGGTGGGATCGCCACGGGGGCTACCCCAGTAGTTATCTGTGTTGAGCTCCTAATACTGCGGCCTGAAATTGACACCAGTTGGAATCCCTGCCTTGTATCGTCTGCTTTGAATCCACTAGTTGATACCCCTTTGCCTTGAGAGATTCGTCACAATATAGGACGAGTGACTAGTGTTGAACAGAATTCGTTTGTATCTTGCAAAGAACGCAGGCTCGTTGAAATTACCTAGCTTCCCTGGGGTCGTTAGGCCTTCCATGACAATGTGCGTCATTGATATGATCTTGATTGGCGTCGTAATCGGTCGACAGGAGAGAAGCAACAACTCGTAATCATGGAAACTGTACCGTTTAATCCCAGTGAGTTCAATGAAGAAGCAATCATCTTGAGGATCATCAGAGTCACAAATAACACTAATCAGGGACTAGAACTGCGGAAATGCAGTCAGGAGGTTGTACGCAGACTGGAAGTCGTGCACGCCCAATAACTCATCCAGAACGAGTCTTCCAAAGGGTAGTAGATCCATATCAACTGTGTGGCGTTCCTTATGGTACAAATTACGATCACTCCTAATATCGGGGTAAGGAAATAAGGGTCGTTGAGGTATCATTGTGAGCTACAAATAATGTCCATGGTGAATAACCCCTCATCAATCCTCATCGCGCTAGGACAGAATGGCTGGTGTACTCCGGAGTTACGTCCGCTGGTATGACCCATCTGCTATAGAAACCCGATGATTGGGAACTGCTTACTGATAGTACTATGACCTACAAACTAGTCAGTAGCATCTCAAGATGTCCTGTAGTGTATTAACGATGGTGTGTATGTGTGTGTGTGTATAGGGCTAAAGTGCCTTCCTAGATATCAGTAACCAAAGGAGTAGTTTCCAGCTATCCATGAGTTCACCATAGAAAGAGCATTCTCTGGTTGATCGTATGGAACCATGTGACCTGCCTCGTAGATTCTGAGGAACGTCAAGCCCCCGAAACTCTTCACCTGACCTGCTTCCATCTCACCATCGACAACCCATGGCTTGAGTGTATGTTCTCTGTAACTGTCAGCAAGGATCCATTCCAAGTCGTCAGTCCAAGCGTGGTTGCCGAGCCAGTTGCAGATGAAGTCCTTATCACCGGCATAGATGAGCACAGGGTATCCCTTGTCCAACAACTCAGCGACAAAGTACTGGAATGGCTTGGACTCGTCACCAGTGAGGGCAAATCTCTTGAAGACGTCATCGTCACATCCGTGGAAGGACTCCACATCTGATCCCAAAGCGTGGATCACCTCAGGTTTGTTCAGATACTTCTCCACGTAGTCCAAGCCCTTGTAACACAACGACTCGCCTCCATCACATGGGCCTCTGATGTCGTACACGTTCAGCCCGGTCTTCTCAAAGGCTTCGAAACTCATGCTAGCACAGTACAAGTTGGCAGGGACACAAGCGAATGCACTCTCGGTCTTGTAACAGGCCTTCACCAATGCAGCACAGCGAGGATACTTGCGCTCCATCTCCTCACACTCCTCCTCGGAGATGATTGGAGGATGGCCACCTTGGCCGCATGCCATTGGCTGGTAGTACTTGTCCTGCACCAAGGAATCGGTGATACCGTTACCAATGAGCACGGATGTGAGCTCGAATGAACGGTCTGCGTGGTTGATGATCTCAGAGGCGATGGCTGGGATGTAGTGTCCCGCGTAGGACTCACCTGCGATGTGGAAGTCCAAGTTCAAGTACTGAGGATACTTCTGGAAGAACAACTCCAAGAAGATGAACACATCCTTGGCTGCGGCATAGGAAGTGGACACCTCGGACTCACCATAGGAGTAACCGACGCCAATAGGTTGTTCAAGGAAGATCACAGAGGCGTTGGAGTTCCAAGAGTATGGGTTGTACACCGGCTTGATGTCTGGGCCGATGGAGGAAGGACCCAATTCGAAGAAGAGACCAGTCATGGAGGAACAACCTGGACCACCGTTGAGCCATAGGATAACTGGGTCGGTCTTTGGGTCGTTTCTGGACTCGAAGAAGTAGTAGAAGTAGTGGTCGTCGAGATGGTCGAGGTATCCCGAGTACTGTGTGACGTTGTCGATACCCAAGAGGTATGGGTTGGAAAGAGAAGTACGCAAGGAGTACTCTGGCAACTCAGCGTGTGTCAATGTCTCGAACTGGGAGGCGAGCTTGAATGCGTCCTGGATGGTATTCTTCTCGGTGAACTGCTTCTTGGTGAACAGGTCAATCTGGTGGCGCAACTCGTCCATGGAGTGGGTCTTCAGGAGGTGATTCCAAGCGTCGAGGATCTCTGGAGTGGATGTCAAGTGTGTTCTTAGGGAGTTGAGGGAGAAACCAGCCTGCTGGAGAAACTTCCCAAGCTCACCCAAGGGTTGCTGAATGTCGATTGCTGCTGCTGAGGCAGTACCAGCTGCGAGTAACCAGCTGGTGAGTTTCATCTTCAAGGTGGAAGCTGTTGTGATGTGGTCACTGGGGTATTGGTGAACCGTGATTTCAGCTACTACCTGTGTGGAAGGTGCAGAAGGGAAACCGGCCCGCTTTTTATACACAGCAAAGCCCAGCTCTTATCTCGTATGACGTACGCTGGGAGGAGAGTCACGCCGGTGGAAGAAACGCCGATGGTGTGCGGATGTCCGTGCTACATCCCCTGGTTGGGCCACTTAAACACCGATAGCGGACTTATCTCCGACTCCTCACAAATGGGGGAGATATGAGATGTTAAGAGATCTCGAGGTGACAGTTTCTGTTCAGATGGAGAGGAAGGGACAGAAAATTTGTGGTTAGCTGGGGATCTGATGGGTATAAATAAAGATGAATGTATCTTCGATCTCCTTTTCATCCCCCCACAACATTGTAGGATCTCCTCCTTTGTATCGGTTGCTACAACTCCTCTCTCTACAGATCGGACTCCACCTAGTGCTCACCAACTAAATCCAAGCTACTCTGAAACAAACAATGACCCCAACCTATACTAGAATCGACTTCACTAGCGAAGAGGCAAATGACTATCTCAAGCCGGAAGAGCCTGCTTCGGAGTATGTTTCTTTGCCAATGACAAGTTGCGACTGGGACGAGCACTTTGTCATCGAGGGTCTTTTCGATCCAACCCCTGGTAGACGTAGTCGTATTGACGATCCTGATAAAGACGTGGTAGCCCCAATTCGCTTCCCAGAAATTGTTCAGTCTGTTGCTGATACAGTTCTTGAAGGGGACGAAAGTGGGGCTGTCTACACCAGAAGTCCTATGCTTCTTCACCTGGCTCAAGCGGGTGTTTACGGCTTCGAGCACTACAGAGACAGAGAGGAGCTTTATTCACGCAGTCCATTTTAGGACAAGAAGAGAAGCAACTCTGAGAGTGAAGAAAGCTCCAGTTCAGACTCGATTATCCTATCGCGTCCTCGTCAAAAGAAACTGAGATACGAGGAAGAAGGTCAGAATATTGTTCTCCATCTCAGACCAACACTTAAAGTACTCTACAACGCGGCTACCGGAAGACACGGTATTTCTTTCTTCTATTGATTCATAATTCATACTATATATTTCGTTAAACTGATTACACTTCCAAAGTCTATTTGGAGTCACTTGTAATGTTTGGATCAATACAATCTAGCCGGATGTGTCTCGCCGTTTTTGTGGTAACCAGGAGGACACCTTCTACAGAAACATCAATGGTCAAGTTAATGAGACTCTACTCACCAATGGAATATCTACGGATCTCGCTAAGACATATATCCAAACTACACTATCCATGAGACCTGTTATAGTGCCCCTTCTCGCCCTTCTCCTCTCATCGTGCGCAGACGCTGCCATAGAGAACAGATACATCATCGAGCTCATAGACGGTATCAACGCTGCTACAGTATTGGAGCAACAAGATGGCCCTTTGAACAAAGCTCTCGGTCCGTTTGTGAAGGATAAGATATCCATCGGTGCATTCAACTGTTTGGTCGCTGACCTTGAGGACCGTCACGCTAAGGAGTTGACCAGAAAGTACAAGTCACTTGTCAAGAGCGTGTTACCAGATGCTAAGGTCCATGCCTTTGAGATCCCTGAGGGTGTTGACGTGATCAATCTCATCGGTGATGCAGAACAGACCTTTAAGGTCCAGATCGAAGAACCCACAGTGGTCAAGACAGCCGAGCCAGAGTCACTCCCCGTTGTTGGTCCAGTTCCAGAGGTGCTTCTCCGCAAGGTGAACCCTTTGTCATCTCCTCTGTCTCCACAACCCCTTCCAGAGGCAACATTGAAGGATCTCCGTCCAGAGTTCAGTTCCCAGTTCACCCAAACTGGCGCACCTTCCCATTTGGTGAGAATTGCAGAGAGATCGAACCCCTTTGACACAAACGCTGCTTCCACCTATGATTACCAGTTCACCGGTAAAGACGTCCTTGCTTATGTGATTGACAGTGGCATCGAGATAGAGCACCCAGACTTCGAGGGGCGTGCCGTTAGAGGTGCCAGTTTTGTTGACAGTGAAGGTCCCGGTGACAAGCATGGCCATGGAACTCATGTTGCTGGGCTCATTGGGTCCAAGACATATGGTGCTGCAAAAGGTGTGACCCTCGTTGAAGTCAAAGCTTTGGACAGCAAAGGCAGTGGATCCATGGTGGGCATCTTGAAGGCCTTGGAGTTCGTTGCCAATGACAGATAGGCCAAAGGAGTTAGAGCAGTTGTCAACATGTCCCTTGGAGGCTTCTATTACAACATCTTGAATGACGCTGTTGACGCGGTGAAGCGTTCTGGAACCGTCGTGGTTGTCGCTGCTGGTAACGAACACGCCTCTGCCTCTTTGTACAGTCCTGCAAGTGCTCAGGAAGCGATCACCATTGGTGCCATGGACGACAAGAGGGACACCATCGCACACTTCTCAAACTATGGCGAGAACGTTGATGCCTTTGCACCTGGGTTTGAGGTCCGCAGTTTGAATGCTAGGGACTTTGACTCTTCTGTCGTTTTCAGTGGTACCTCTATGGCTTCTCCAATAGCAGCAGGGGTGGTTGCTTTATACTTGGAAGAAGGTATTCCTGTGGAGTTGATGGCTGACACCATCAGAACTCGTTCGACAAAGGGTGCATTGGCACTGAGTCTCAGAACATCTTGGAGGTACTATAGTACCAAGGATCAAGTATTGTTCAGTGGAACTGACTCCACTAACACTGAGGCCATGGAGTCCAAGTATACCGGTAGGGATATTGCCTCTCAAACCGTGATGCCTTCTTTCGGTCAAATCACTCTGACTGCTCAGACTTTAAAGCAATTTGTCTACAACGCCTTCATTTGAGAACCCCATTTATAGTTGTCTTCATTTCAAAGATTCAGTGTTGATCTTGTAGGCAGTGCGTAGACTCTGTAGCTTTTCGATTATCTCCTTAGCGTCCCTTGGGTCTTTAGCCTCAAACACATACCGTTTAGGACCGGTGGTCTTCATAACAACAATCTTGAAGTTGGTTGGTGCCTTCCTGCTCACTTTACACTTGATGATTTGAGAGCAGTGGAATGTTGTGGTTTTGAAATTGGTGTCGTACCAGTTTCTTTCGTCATTCGGCATGATGTAAACGTATTCTCCATCGATAGCGAGTGTTCTCTCATTCTTGTTTATAAAGGACATCGGTAATCTTCTCCATACTGTGTACTTGACGTACTGATCTGTCAGCACATTTGGTGGTAGTTGAGAGCCGTTGTTGTTCAGATCAGGTGCGATCATCCCTCCTAGGTACAGATTGTTTCTGGAACTGTTCTTAGATTTCAAAGAGGACGAAATGAATTTCGGTGCCGACGTGGAGAACTTCTTCACGGAGTTAGTTCTATGTGGAGGTGCTTGGTGATGAGGTTCTTGAGGTTGTTGTGAGTGATGAGAATCTAATGTCATCGATACATCTCCATTGTTCATCACCAAGGTTTGTGGAGTCAAGTTAGAGTTGATCGTTGGTAGGTTTGTTCCAACGAACTGAGCTCGTCTCTTCAACTTCAGGATCCTGGCTTTTCTCTTCGTGAGAATCTCCAACTTGAAATTATTATCCAGTGTACTGATGTCGTCATTCAAATCCAGGATTGATGACTCCATCACCGGCTTGAGAACAAAATCGTTAGGGTCTTCTTCTGTGAGTTTGGTGTATTGCACTAAGATGTCATTGATATGATCAGATACCAACACTTCAAATGATTTGAAAGGTTTGGATTCCTCATAAGGGAAATCATAGACTTGGATGGTGACTTTCTTCGCATCTTTGACAGTGTTGTCCACTCTCTGAAGCATACTCTTGTAGTAGTTGTTTTGATTCTTCTTCGGAGAAGGAGTTCCTGAGCGGCCATTGGTGGAAGCAGTGTAAGGGGTCAAGACTTCATTTACCTCAAACTCTGTATCTGAAACTTGACAAATCGCCACCTCCTCACAATCAAAGGAACCAATCACCTTTGTACGTTCCAAAAGCCCAAATGATCCCTCGTATGGTTCACCATCATCATCAACAAGCTTCAAACACCATCTGTTTGGCGTTTCCAAGCGAGAGTCATCCAAGAGGTCGGGTGATTTGCTCTTCATACAAAGCAAGATGTAACCAATGACTTCGAAGACTTTCACAGATCTCCTAACAAGCAAAGTCATCGTCTCCTCATTTGGCATCCACACTTTTAGTTGCATGATATCAGATTTGTTTGAGATACGTTCACCACTGACAAATAGGAACCCTTCCAACTAAACTTGCTTCTCCACATTGAGTTTCCTTCCGATGAGAGTGGAGAGTTGTGACATCTGTGTTTGGCTTGAGTCGTGTGGCTTGATGTCGACCTTCTCAAACAAATGATCATCTGCGACATTATCTGATTCTGGTGTGATATCTGAATGTAGTAGGGATTCCAACTCTTCAGATTTGGAAAGCTTTCTAGGTGCTAATGATTCTGTTCTTCTTCTGAGCTTGAACTTGGGAAGCTTGTCGGAGGATAACCTTCTGTTGGAGATTCTTGAAGGTGTATTGATAGAAGATGCCCTAGAAGACAGTGAATGTATCTGGACGTTTGTTTGGAATGCACTACTCAACGCACTAGCATCTTCATCATCGTCCTCATCATCATCTGAGAAGTCTGAGTCAAATAGGAGATCATCGTCATCGCCAGAGGAAATGGAAGCACCAAATGGATACTGCTTGTGACTCAATGTGTTGTTCATATCATTGTAGTGCTGCTCCACCAGAATACCTTCCTCGTCTTCTTGAAGCTTGTGATTATTCTGGTCCTCCTCATCGTTGGCTCCATGTGTGTTGATGATGGAAGATGACTCATAGGAAAGGTGTAAGCGAGAGTCATTGGTTGCAATGTTGTCAAATGAGTCGTCAAAGTTCGTACTCATTGTGACATCCTCATCTCCATATCCATCGTCATAATCGTCATCGTAATCATCTTCATCTTCGTCATCCTCGTGGTCATTCTCACTGATGTTCTTTGACGAACTGGTGGCGCTAGAGCGTCTATTGATCGTTGAAGAGCTGGAAGAGTTCCTGAACAACTTAGACAGGACGTTCTTCCCTGAAATGGATGATTGGCGTCTCATTGGCTATGGCGGTTGTTGTTGTTGTTGCTATGGATTCTGACCAGCAGAATGACCTCCAGCGGCATGGTCACTCGATGGCTGCTGCTGATAGTGGGCGGTGGGGGTCGAGATTGGATCCAAAACTTTCAAAGTAGCCAGAGAGCTTTTAATGGAATTTATGAGTCCCGGTCGGTGTGGCGGTACGTTCTCCACCAATGGCGGCTATTCCTCCTGAAGGGTGTTCAGTCGTGTGTCATTTGTAGCGGCATTTCCTTCATCACTGTTGATCTCCACCTCTTCCTCCTCGTTGATTGTATTCTTAGTGCGATCTTTGAGTTTCCTTGTCAGCTCCTCCTCAAAAATCACGTCCACTGGGATAGGAGGTGAGTCTATCCGCGTCAGTAATTCGTTGAACTCCTTTGAGTGATGACGTTGGTTATGTGTGGTGAATTCCTGGGGAAACGGTCGTACAATTCTGCGTGTCTGTTCGTCATCCGCTACAGCAAGGTACTTTGCCCGCAGATGATTGATGATGAATGCCTTATCCTAAGCAAGAGCCATTGTGTCTATCGTGGAAATTGGGATGGGGGTTCTTTATAGTCATTGGTATGAGTTGAAAGCTACTATGAGGTTACTTTATGAGGGGAAGATCAGCGAGTGTAACTATCTGTAAGTGCTGCGTAACCGAAAAGAGAGGTAGCCTCCAGATGAGCACAACCACCCCACTAAGCAGCATTTGAGGCTAGTAAATGCAACATTCATCGCTATTATGTAGTTTCCAGTCATGTTTAAGTTGATCTGTCACCTAATTTCCCCAATCAACCTCGGTTCTCTTTTGTTCGCTTCTTCGGGCCAATAAAATCGGCGCATTCCTTCGGTAGGGCCACTCTGAAAATTTCCGTACTGCTTCCAGTCGTCCAAAAGGAAAGCGAGACTACACACTACACGTTGATTATGGGTGGAGACAATAGCTGATATTCACCACACACAACTACTTCCAAAATGGGTTCCGCTTACACCATCCTCGGTAGAACTGTCCCAGCTCACCAGGTACGTTTTTCTTCCGCCTCTCTTAGATTACTTCGGGAACGGATCCCATCCCGAGTGTCTTCATGAACAGCTCAGGTACTAACACTCACCACCAGATCTCCATCGCCACTTTGTGCGCCACTCTCTTGGTCGCTTTGCCAAACCCATTCTCCTCTGCCCCAGCTAAGACCCCAAAGATCGAGGCTTCTTCCCCAGAAGAGGAGAAGTTCATCCAGGAGTATTTGAAGAAGGCCGAGGCTGCTGCTGAGAAGCACTAAGCTGATCACTCATCCTTGCACAATCACCCAATCTAGACAAAAACCACACACATCCACCCAAGAGCTCACTGCATTTGGTCAGTCGAGTCTGTGATCTTCCAAGAAACCACATATCGAGGTTTTCAACTACCATCAAACCCCCCATGTTAAGAGTATACGATATATTCAGTTTGTTATGTACGCATTCTCTACGCTGTAGTGTTTAGTTAAGTCATGAGAAAATAACAAATATGGAACATATGAGAAAGGAAGGAGCAAGGGACATTATCATTACTTCTGAGCCTTGAACAAGGCCTCGTTGGACAATGGGTCCAAGGCAAGTACGTTCTCCCTCTTCTTCAACTTCAAAGCCTGAGCAGCCTCGTGTCTAGCTCTAGCCTCTTCGGCCTGTTTCTGCTTCAACTGTGCTCTCACGAAGTTTGGAGACACGTACTGCTTGTTCTCGTAGATCTTTGGTCCACCGAATGAACCCTCCAATATCACAATTGGGGTAAGCACGAATCTTGGACCAATCTCCACAAGGGAAATATCGGAGTCGTCACGATTCTTCACATCTTCAGCCTGTTCCAGGATTTGGTAGTTTCTGACCCAGATCTTTCCGTCCACAATGGAAAAGGACATGACGTGGTCAACGAATGGTTTCACTTTTCTAGAAGTTGGTGGAACGCCGAAAGTGTGTGTGAACATCTCCTTCATCAATCTGTAGTGTGGCTCGTCTTCAAATGCACCATCGAAAGAGAGAATAGGTCTGGAGCCCTTAAGAGCATTACCTGTGAAGTTCAACTCTTCGGTGTTGTGAATGTTTTGCACAAAGAACTTGATGGTTGGTCCGTTTGGAGGTTTGGAGAGCCACATGTACAAATCTGTGTGCTTTCTGGCTTCGAAGTACAACACATTGTTACAGTTGTACAACTCAGCAATCTCATTCAGCTGGTTGAGTTGCTTCTTGGTGTCGAGCTTTGGCTCCTTACGGGAATGTGGTAAAAGTGCATACAAGTCACTGATGAGGTATCTGTGTCTGTATGTGATACCTCTAGAGGAGATGAGCAGCACTCTTTGCTTGTTGATGTGGTTCTTCTTCTCGACCTCAGCCTTGGTGGAACGTCCTGAGAGGACTTTGTAAATAGCAGACATCTTCGTGGTTGTGGCTGATTGGCTTGATCTGGTAATTGATAGATAGCTCATCGCAGAAGATTTGTACGAGTGAAATTTTTTAGGTCTATCTTGTGTCACCAGTGCTGCGTAACTATTAAGTAAAGTAATGTGCGCGAACTCGTTTGGTGCCCCTTGTTGGAGGAAAAACGGCCATCATCACAGTTTTACGACTCGAAGACGTCACTCTGATAGAGCAAAAGGTCAATTGGGATCTCCCATATCGCTCGAATCACCTAAAATGTCTTCGAAAGAGGAGGAAATCTTCACAGCATGCGAGAACAAGACGTTCAAATTCGCCTTGACGTCCGCTCAGAAGCTGGTGAAGAAGTTCCCGAAATCGACATATCATCAGATCTTGTACAACTATGTTCTGTTACAATCCGGGAAAGAAGAAGAAGCTATTGCCAATTGTAAGGCCATCTTCGAAAAGACACCAAACGATACCAAATCACTTGCATTACTGAACGAGATCTTCAATGAAGTGGGGATGACTACAGAAGCGTTACAAGTGTATGAGAACGCAGCTAAGAAGTATCCATCTTTCGAGATCATCACTAGATGGTTCCATTTGGGAGTTGAAACCGCCAACTACAGAGTGTTACAGAAGTCGTCTATGTCTTTGAAAAATCTTCACAACAAACGCATTTTCAACATGTGGGCTGCTTTCAACTGTTATCTCGCAGCTAATGCATCGGATGCTACAAAGATGGAAGTGACTTTGTTCCCCAAGTTAGGACTCAAGATTGCTGACTCAC
The DNA here is from genome assembly GCA_030462915.1 of Petasospora meyerae. Classification (NCBI taxonomy): domain Eukaryota; kingdom Fungi; phylum Ascomycota; class Saccharomycetes; order Phaffomycetales; family Wickerhamomycetaceae; genus Petasospora; species Petasospora meyerae. The sequence goes on along the minus strand of JAKVQR010000035.1, from coordinate 1,906 downwards.
TGAAACCAATGCAATCAGAGCAAGAAGTATATGTACTGGTAAAGCTACTACAGCAGAATGGCGAGAAGGGCAGAGTGGTTGAAGAGATCTTGCAGTATAGCAAAGATGACAAGTTGGATCTCGAGCTTCAGATCATCTTATTGAAGGCATTGGATGAATTGGAGAAGTGGGATGAGTTGTACAAATGGAGTAAGACAGTGTTGCTGGACTATAAACTGGACGACTTTGACACTTGGAAGTACTTCGTCAAGAGTGGACTGAAACTAGGAAGTGGAGAGATTGCTGATGTCATTTCCCAGTACGACACGAGAAACTCCAGATTGGCCCAAGTTGAGTGGAAGCTTCAATCGGAGGTGGATATTCACGAGGCCGTGTTTCAGTACTTGGAGAAGATGGGTACAAAGAATTGTGCATTCCTTGATGTGAAGCACTACATTACACATGTGGATCCATCCAAGCTCATTGAGTGGCTTGAATCTCAAGAGATCCCATCTGGCGAGCGTGGACTTATTTGGGAAGTGAACGTACTCAAGTTCAAAGCTTTACTGGATCCTTTATTGTTTGAGAGTACGAGCTTCTTGGATGAGTTGGTTAAGAAGTACAACACCTACAAACCACTGCTTTCGAAGAAATCCAAGACAGACTTCTCTGCTACTTCTGAGATCGTGCTGATGATCGTCCAGTGTCTCCTTGCTAAAGCATTCACCAACGAAACTCTCTTTGAGTGTGTTTCTATTTTGGAGGGTGCCTGTATCAAGGATGAACACGAGTTCCACATCCGTCTGTGGTCAATCCAATTGTACCAATTACTCAACTGTCCTACTCAGGCACAACACCATTGGGATTCTTTGAAGATCAAGAACGTCCAATGGGATATCTTGAACCAGTACCTGTCATCACGTTTGGCCACCGCGCGTCCAGTTGTGGGTCTGTTGGAGAAGGGTTACAACATCTATCACAGCAACGAGCACGAGACTGTGTACTTCGCCAAAGTCGGGTATAACAAGTGTGCTTTCAATAAGTTGGAGGGTATCTTGGAGTTCCAGACCAGACTTGATAAGAGTGCCTTGAAGAGACATTTGGCATTGCAGGGTGTGAGAATGGCCAGATTGTTGAATGACGAGACACTGCTAGGCGCCTACAAGAAGGACGCATTGAATTCTGGTGTTGAATACGATAACAGAGATATGAAGATCTTCTGGGACTTTGGAACGGGTGTGCCATTGAAGAGTATCAAGAACGAGATCTTGTCCAACATCCCTGCCAGTGGTTACAACGACTTGATTGCGCTACAAGAGAAGATGGTGTTGGGAGAAGCTGTATCTGTTGCTGATGATATCGATCTCTCAGCACTCACAGAGACAGAACAGTGGGGATTCAAGTTGGTATCACTCGTCAGACAGTTTCTCGATGGTGTGACAGTTGATGTGTCCACTATGATATCGCACTACGCCAACGCTTCTAAGATGCTGAAGAAGGAGTGTTCGTGGAAGACGTCGCATGTCATCTTCACGCTACTGGATGCCTGCAAGAGTGTACAGTCTATGCTTGCCTCACACAAGGGTAAGCTTTCAAAGTCCCACACAGACTTGAGACAGCAGAACAATTCTTTGTTGTCCAAGCTGAGAGAGGATGTCATCATGGAGACGAAGAGGGCCGTCTCCCAGGACATATTGGCATTGAAAGAGGCAGCTTCAAAGTCGCAAACTTTGCAACAACTCGAGTTCCAGTCTGTGGTTGATCGCGTGTGTGAGATTGTTCAGAAGGGAAACACGGAGTCCTTCAGATTGATGTCGCTGCTGTGAGGTAATAGATACGATAGCCGATGGATAGGAATAGAGTATTGGCGCGAATTCGACTTTGTCGGCCTTCCCGCACAAAAAATTGTCCTGAGGACAATTTTATG
>JAKVQR010000033.1:0-16614 GCA_030462915.1 Petasospora meyerae | reverse complement strand
CGGTTTATAACGGTACCAATCTCGTCCAATTTTGGGAAAAACGCGAAAGTTACTAAATTATACTATCTGATCAGTGGTAATCGTAGCATTTGGTGGGCTGCGGCCGCGGTGTTAAGGTTAAATAAAAAAAAAAATGCGGAACTATATCAAACATTCTGGAAATCACCTTCAGATATCATCTAACGCAGATACACATGTTTTGAAAATCAGCGATTTTCTTGCTTCTAGCTCTCTAACTATAGTCTCTTGTAACCAAATAGAACAATGGTAGAATCAGTTTTCCTTAGAGGAAGACTTTGATTGAGTCATTGCTACTTGATTGTTCACCCGGATGCTCTAATCTCATTTTTGGTGTTAGGATGTGATGCAGGTGGTGTAAAGATGTGCTCATTGATGTACGGGCGTACGAAAACGACAAAACGACACCTCGATCTCAGCTGTCGGACCGCAAGATCGCAAGGAATATCCAAAGTTTGCGCCAAATGGAGTCAACTCTCGTTGATTCTCGCTAAAACCACCAAACGACCAGTGATCAGCACTACTATTGAGCCATTCCAATATTAACACCCCATTTGAAGGTCGGGGGCCTGAAAAACAGTCTCACTCCACTAGCTATCAACCAGCTCCACCATCGAAGACCACTGTCCATGACTATCTGACAATCCAGCTTACCGGAAAAACTGGGTAGTGTACACTGTGGGGATACATTTACAAGCCAAGTCTGGGCTAAAACCAACAGCTCAAGCAATCGGGGACTTCGGAAGGGAATTTGGCAGGAAACAGGGGTAGCCTATTCCTGCATCGAGCCACATCTTGCTCCGGCCACAGTCTACAGATCCCCACCATCATCATCTGCACACCCCCCCTATTTGACGCAAAACTCTGGAGATCGTCCATCCAGATTGAAACACTTTCGTCACCCCACCACTATATCAAACCACCTACTCAGCAAGCCCATACATGGATATTATGGAAGTTCGCAGAGATTCTCGTTTAGCTGGTCACTTGATCAAAGCCTATAAAAGCCTCCAATCGACCCTTACTTATCTGGACCCTTACTGCTCTCATGACCCACAAACCAACGACGGTACAACTCAAATTACCAATGAAGTGGTACTATCTACTCACTACTATCATGCTCACCTTGTGTGCAGCACAATGGGAGAACTACGCTGACGGAGAACTCCTTGATGACGCTTATGGTTCTTCACCACCATTCTATCCTTCACCACAAGGTGGCCGTATCTACGACTGGAAATGGCTCAGTGCGTATGACCGTGCCAGAGACCTTGTCAATTCCATGACTCTCGTTGAGAAAGTCAACCTCACCACTGGTGTTGGTCAGGCTATGGGTGTGTGTGCCGGCTGGACCGGAAATGTTCCTCGTTTGAACATCACTTCTAAATGTTTCCAAGATTCTCCTGTCGGTGTAAGAAGTGCAGATCTCGTCAGTGTCTTCCCATGTGGTTTGGCCACGGCTTCTACTTTTAACAAGCAACTTTTCTATGACAGGGCCAAAGCTCTTGGCGCCGAGTTCAAGGGTAAAGGTGTGGACGTTGCCCTAGGTCCTGTGTACGGTCCAATGGGAGTTAAGGCCCAAGGTGGAAGAGGTTGGGAAGGTCATGGCCCTGACCCATACATGGAAGGCATTGCTGCTTACTTCCAGACTTTGGGAATGCAATCTCAAGGTGTCGTTTCTTGTGCCAAGCATCTCGTCGGTAACGAACAGGAACAATACAGATTCGCCACGGCTAATGAGAAGAACAAGCCGGTCATGGACTACTCCCACAAAGTCACAGATGCAATCTCCGTCAACATTGATGACAGATCCATGCATGAGATCTACTTGTGGCCTTTCGCTGAGGCTGTGAGAGCAGGTGTCAGCTCAGTGATGTGTTCATACAACAGAGTTAACCAGTCGCACTCTTGTCAAAACTCATACCTGATGAACAACTTGCTTAAAGAGGAACTTGGATTCCAGGGCTTTGTTGTGTCTGATTGGAGAGCCACTTATGCTGGTGTTGGCTCTGCTCTTGCTGGTCTAGATGTCAGCATGCCAGGCGAGCCTCAGTACTTTGGTCCTAACTTGACCATGGCTGTGTTGAATGGCAGTTTGCCCGCGGAGAGATTGGACGACATGGCCACAAGATTCCTTGCTGCATTGATCTACGCAGAGGTTCATAACCCTGATGGTCCAAACTTCCACCAGGGTACTTTCAACACTTTTGGACACGAGTTCTACGGTGCCGAAGAGGGCCCAATCGTTCAGCTCAACCAACACGTTGATGTCCGTTCAGACTTTAGTCGTTTCGTCTCACTGCAGACTGCTAAGGAAGCTGTTGTCTTGCTGAAGAACGAGAAGAACACTTTGCCATTGTCCAAGGAGAAGTACAACAGAATTGCCCTGCTCGGTAGGGCTGCTAGTGACGACGACAGAGGAACCCAATGCCACAGACAGGGCTGTGGTACAGGTGCAATGGGTAGTGGTTACGGCTCCGGTGCAGGTCAATTCTCCTACCTTGTAACTCCTAAAGAGGGTATCGGTGCAAGACTGACAAAGGAGAAGATCTCCTGGGAGTACGTTCCTGACAACTGGAACCAGTCAAGTGCCATGGATTCTGCTGCTTATGCCGACGCCGCCATCATCGTGGGTAACTCTGCCTCTGGTGAGGAGACTTTTGCATTGTTGGGCAATTATGGCGATCCTAACAACCTGACCTTGTGGAACAATGCCGAGGAATTGATCTTGAATGTGTCTTCTATCAATAACAATACCATTGTGGTCCTTACTGCTGGTCAGCAGCTCGACTTGGAGGCTTTCATTGACAACGAGAACGTCACTGCTGTCATCTACTCTTCATACTTGGGTCAGGACTTTGGTACTGCCTTGGCAGAAGTACTCTTTGGTGACACCAACCCATCTGGAAGACTCCCATTCACCATCGCTAAGGACACTGATTACTACATTCCTATTGTGAAGAACGTCACCCACGATGAGCCACAGGACAACCTCTATGAGGCTGGAATCTACGTTGACTACAGATACTTTGACAAGAACGACCTTGATGTGAGATACGAGTTCGGTTATGGTTTGTCCTACTCCAACTTCACTTTGTCCGATATGAGCGTCAGCACAGTCCAGGAGTTCACACGTGAGATTGAGGACGATTTGGATGAGTACTTGGACGTTTATGAGTATGACAAGACTGATCTCTCGGTGGACGATGCCACTGTTCCTGATGACTTTGACGAGGTTGATGGTATGACTTATCCATGGATCACAGAGAACGACAAGGTCACTAAGGGAAACTTCACTTACCCAGCAGGTTACAACAGCACCCAGTTGAAGAAGCCTATCTCGAAGGCTGGTGGTGGTCTCGGTGGTAATCCACATCTTTGGGACGTTGGTTACGTTGTGAGTGTCAAGACCACCAATGAGGGTCCATACGATGGTGCATTTGTTCCTCAGCTGTACATCTCCTTCCCTGAGGATGACGAGTTTGACACTCCACCAGTACAGTTGCGTGGATTTGACAAGGTTCACTTACAGGTTGGCCGTTCTGCTTCTTCGTCGTTTGAGGTCACTAGAAAGGACTTGTCTGTTTGGGACACCACTACTCAGCAGTGGATCGTTCTCAGAGGTGACTACAAGTTCTACATTGGGTCTTCCTCTAGAAAGTTGGAATTGGTACAGACTATTACTATCGAGTAAAGACTTCGATGATACGCCGTTCAGTTGCAGAAACCACCAGGGTATGTATTGAATATCAGAAATCATGCAGACTAAAAAAATCATAAGACGTAGTTGAGGATCTTTTGGCCCACAGTCTCCTTCTTGTCCTCGTAACCTTCAGTGGCAGCGAGACTTTCAGCGTAACGGGCCTCAAACTCAGCGACTTCCTCGATACCAGTAAACAGGTCTGCATCCTCTGGCTTGACAAACTTGCATCTGGTGATGGCCTTGTGAACGATGTAGACAAAGATGGCAACGAATACCATGAGGTAGTAAGTGAGGAAGTTTTCAGTGCTCCACTGGCCTGGCATGAAAACGGTGTAACCGAGGGCACCGACCATACACAGGACAAGGAAACCTGCAAAGATGGCAGTGTATGGCTGGAACCAGGACTTGTACACGAACTGGTTTCTGTCAATTCCCTGTGCCTTACAAGCTCTGTAGAAACCGATGTAAGTGACACACATGAAGAAGTAATTGAGAATCTGAGCACCGGAACACAAGTTCACAATCCAGTTAAGCACTTCAGCAGCACCGTTACCAAGTTGCAAGAGAGACAAGAGGGAGAAGCAGAAGGCCACAGCAACAGCGTACAATGGGACACCGGCCTTGTTACAACGGGCAAAGATCTTTGGGGCCTGACCACGTCTAGCCATACCGTACAAAGCTCTAGAGGAGCAGTAGACATAGGAGTTACCAGCAGAGAAGGCGGAGGTGACACAAAGGACGTTCACAATATCAGGGAGGACCTTGATCTTCAAGTTGTTCATGGCAATGATGTATGGGGAGAAGGAACCGTCACCAGTGGAACCGGTAGAAGCCAACTCGTTCAAGGTTGGGTCGTTGTATGGCAAAAGAATACCAACACAGAGAGCACCAAGAACGTAGAAGATGATCATTCTGAAGAAGACAGTTCTGAAAGTACCAGCAAGGTTCTTACGAGCAAATCCACCAGCCTCATTGGCAACCATGGAGAGATACTCAGGACCAACAACGGTGAAACAGGCCTTGTTCATGGCAGCCATGAAACCGTGGAACTGACCCATGGAACCTGTGGTGTACACGGTGTTGAAAGCACCTGGGTTGTTCCAGTATCTGAAACCGAAACGGTCGTGCTGTGGGTTACCACCAAGCATAGAGATAAAAGTGAAGACGATCAAACCACCGGCAAGCAGGACTTTACCGATAGTGAGGACAAACTCGGACTCACCGAACCATCTAACAGCCATGACGTTAAGGAAAGTGTAAATGACAATCTGGACACAAAAGGCAATAGCAGGGGAATAGTCGTCTCTCCAGTAGTGAATCATGGCGTTGACAGCTGTGATCTCGAATGGGATGTAGATGGAGATCATCAGGTAGTAGTTCCAACCAACAGCTGCTTCGTAGGACTTGTCAATGACACGGCCGGCCATCTGTGTGAAGGGAGACTCGACAGGGAGGTAACAGACAAACTCACCACAGCATGCGGTGACAGCCCAGATGACCATTGTCCAGAAGAAAAATGCAAGGAACAAACCAGCAGGTCCACCGTAGAGAAGACCTGTGGAGATGGTGACGAAGAGACCGGTTCCGATGGCACCACCGAAGGCGATGAAATGGAGGTTACGAGCGGTCAAGGTACGCTTTGTTGTGTTGGCATATTTGTCGAAGGAGAACTCGGAGTGGGTTCCCTCTTCGACGTCGAGTGAGGCCACTGAAGCCCTCGTCTGTTTCTTCTCATCGCTCATAGCGAAAGACATGTTGTGTGTAGATGGGTAATGTGTATGGCTAGTGGTAGTGATCAACTGGCCAGCAGTGGTGATTCACTTTACTTTGGTGAGAAGAGAACCTTGTTTATCCTCATCTGAAAGTCTCTGAACCTGAGGATGATCACCTGCTTTTATCCTCGAGATCCCGATGCCCGATACTCTCAACACAAATGGCTTCGGGTGATTTGCCCCAGATCTGAGATAGCGACGACAAACTTATCTCCAATCTAGGGCGTGGCCGATGACGACAGAAGTGCATCGAGGCGCAGATTTTGAGTTGTTGGCCGATCATTATTCGAGTTTAAACTTTGGACTCGGGTTGATGGAGAACTTCCATCTTACTCTATAGATAATGATCATGGAACTTGGAAGACAACGCAGTTATTCAGCATATCCTATCTTGATCGTTTTCATGTGTTGAGTTCTCTGTGTAACTCTAGCTCTCCTCTCCATAAACTCGGTATCTGCCGCGTAGACTTTTTTTTTCCGATTGCTCGCGTCGACGATATCAACTTGATCAACTCCATGGCACCAACTAGTACCGATACCACAGCTCACCGCTACTCAGGGTTCTGTTCCTATCAGAGTACATATCATATCAGTTATGTGAACAATGAAACGTTAACTGAGGAACCAATCGGATCACGTCATTTGTCACTTCCCTATCACCAGACCATTGATTGTGCGCACCGAGTCAGAACGATTAACTTATGATCTGACACACTGCGGTGGTGTTACTGGGCCAACTTACAAACAGAGTCACAAAAAAAAAGATGGATGGCACGTTAGATGTTCGTTATCATCATGATCTGGGCACTTGACTACTTTAGACAGAAGTAGACAAAGGATCCTAGAGGTATACTATAAGCTTCTACAGGTAGTATACTACTACTTTAGGGCTGAACACTGTACAGGGTCTTCTACCCAGATAGGACTTATCTATCCCGAAACCTCTAGGGTCTAGGCACTGTACATGTTCCTTTGAGTCCTGGCATCTGTATGGGTAGTTTGTTACGCGCAACATTGAATGCCTATCAAGTTCTCGAGACTCCAGACTCCAGAGCTCCTCTCTGGGCTCCCAAATTCAATGCTACAAAGGATGTAAGACACGTAGGATGTAGCAATTCGGCTCAAGATTAAGGTTCGCCCCTGGACCTGTTCTAGACTCCGTTCTTGAGTGTAGTTGTACCTTACTCCTGAGTCCTATTTTTGAAGTGTCACCCATCCTGAACTACTGTAGTTGGCGATCCGGATTCCGGAAAAGCCACTCCGGATTACAAGATAAGGCACTCCCCTCATGCCAAAGCTTCAGCTGTACAGTGACTTATCGATCCTGGTAGAATGACTCCACATATCCAGATTTCTCAGCTAATGAGGAGCTACATTTTTACTCTTCTTACGGTGATATAGGAACCTCCCAAATTACTTAGCTCGTCTACTCTCACCATCCGACGATGATCATCTTCAACATAGCCTTCATCATCCTTATCGTGATAAAAATTTCCCGAGCTACCCCTGGATCTTTATTCCCGATGCGGAAGGTATTCTGGTGCAGAATTTCGCCCTTATCGTCAACAACCGCAACCTTGACTACAAACAGAGAAATTATACATAAGCTGTCGTTTGGAACCCCATGAGGCAAGCGTCACCTCACTCGACTACCCATGGGGTAGCTGTCACCGTTGAGGTCTATCATCGGGGTGTCAAGAGAATACTGTATGGAACATCTAGATCATAGAGCTGTCGGTATAGACGGGAAGAGATAAGACCAGCTACCACGATTATACCCACAACAGACGAAGGAATCTTAGAGAACAACACAACTGAAAACAGGTTGGATGAAAGTAATATTTCTTACCTTTCAAGAGTACTCAGTACTCATTAGTAAATACCAGACGTACCACAGCAGTTGGCGATTCTTCTGTCAAATTTCAACCCGATAAGACTGACACATAAAACAGCTCGTGCATTAGTTGAAGTGGAACTGTGCATGATTCTTGGAAATGCTAAGCGTGCTTCTGTAGCTTTCAGAGTCTTCGGACGTTCTAGACTTCTTCAACGTGCCTTATCTTTTCCGGAGACGTACATGTTGACCGCCCACCAACGCTTTCCATGTCCCTCAAAGGAAATCATATGCCTTCTACAGACTACATATCCCGCAGATAGCACATAACAAAATTCCTCAAATAATCAGCAGATACCCATTTGTACACCCTTTTTCCACAATTATAAAAGAGCTTCAGAGTTCTCATTAAGTTGATTCGATTGTCTTCGCTGATTTTCCCTTTAACATCAGCTTTCTACACAGCAGCTAATCTCCCCTTATCTTTCGATATGCCAACCGCCGTTCTTCCAACTACCCTCACCCCAGACGTCCTCAACGACAACCACAGCTTTGACGTTCCAAAGGACGTCTACGAGACCTATCTCTCCCCAATCATCAAGGAGGTCTACAAGTACGGTATCTCAAACCCAGACAATGTCCAGTTTGATGTTGAAAAGCACCTTCTCTTCACCGATGACTACTACGGGAAGACCAAGAGACTCACTCTTACTGAGCTCGGTCACACCCAGTTCCACCAGCAGCCAATCTCTGAGATCGGTGTCTCTGAACCATTCCCACTCTTCACCCCAGAGGCTATTGCCATCATGAGATACGAGATGTTCAAAAAAGATACCTTCACCAACGCTGGTCGTATGAACAACAACTCCACCACTGGTGACAAGGACATGTACATCAGAGGTTTCATGGACACAGCACCTTTCACAAAGCAGGCTTGGACCCACCCAAAGGTCATGGAGATCATGAGCAAGATGGCCGGCGTTGAGTTGCTCCACCAGTTTGACTATGAGATTGCCCACACCAACATCTCCGTTAAGCAACAGGACACCCAGATCATCACTGAGGTTAGCGAGACCGAGGATGAGAACCCAGATGAGATCCCGGGTATTGTGTCATGGCACTACGACTCCCCACAGTTCGTCTGTGTGTTGATGATGTCTGACACTACTAACATGGTTGGTGGTGAGACCGCCTTGATGATGGGTAACGGTAAGGTTGCCAAGGTTCAAGGTCCAAAGCAAGGTTGGTGTAACGTCCTCCAGGGCCGTATCCTCAGACACATTGCCACTAAGCCAAAGGGTCAGTTCACTGAGAGAATCACCCAGGTTTGCTCCTTCAGACCAGCTGATCCAATGTTGGACGACTGTGCTCTTACTACTGTCAAGCCTTCTGTCTTGTCTGCCTCCAGATACAACGACTTTTACAAGGAGTACATGAACTACAGATTGGAGGTCCTCATCAAGAGATTGGAGATCTACAGGGAGAAGATGAACAAGGACATCGAGAGTGGTAAGAAGTTTGACCAGTTGGAGTGTATTGAGTTCTTGCAGAAGAAGGTGTCTGAGTACGCTGACCACACTTGGCAGGAGTTTGAAGTTGTTGATGATGGTTTGGTTGAGAGACCAGCCACTTTCAACGCTGTCAAGGCCAGATGGATGTGAGTTGATGATACTCCTCAGGGGGACAGAGCTGGTATTTGTCTTTCTGGGAAAAAAAGGAGCTCTATATTTGCTTTTGTTGTTTTTCTTTACTTCCTTTATGTGATACGAATTTATGTCTACTATCTAGTTCTCGGCCTTAAGGCTTATACTGTAGTTAATCAGCCTGTCACTCAAGTAGGCTGTCAATGTCTCAGGTGTCACTGTCTATGATGAGATAGAATTGTCGGTCGATCTCTTTGCCGGTAACTTACCTTGGCTCATCAGCTTGATCTAACCGAACAGTTGCGCTCTGAAATCTTCTTGTAGGGCAATGATGTAGCATTGCTCAGTCTATCTCGTACCTCTTGATACTTAATACTTATCATTGATCAACTTTCAGGTTTACATAGGAAGTTCCGAGCAACCCTTTCTTCAAGATCAGGTGTTCACCATGTTATTAGTACGCTGGAAGCTAGACTGCGGGATTGACCGAGGTTAATGTTGAAACCCCGGGAAACGATTGACTGCGTAACTGCGGAAATTTATAAACCTACTACTGCAGGCCTTCATGCTCTGTCATCTTTACTAATCGCTCTCAAGATCCACCTTGTTTCTTAACATTGTGCCAACCTTTGAATGTAACAGACCAGGGTGTAGTTGGTTGTACCTAAACACGCATCACTTCAGAAGGTGAAACTTCCGTTGTGACGGTATAGTTTAATTAACCGGTGGGGGTTACAACTTTAGTTTCGAGATCCATGCGACACCCAACGAATTAGCTCGTAACTTATGCGAGAGATGCTTTACAGCTTCCAAATTAGTTTTCATGGATTCAGCTTTAACGATTACTGTTCATCAATACCTAATGATCACTGAATTACCTAGCTAGAGAATTTTCTTTAAATTGCTCACCAATGACCCAAGGGTTCAATAACGTCGTACCTGCGTGAATTTAATGGGATCTGTCAAACCGGCTACATCAATTGGTAATTTGCTCACCCACAACGGTTAACTCGTCTATATAATGTGCTGGTAAAATATCTGCTCATGAGATCCATTCTTTCATGAGCTTCCTCGACAGATACGTTATGCTTCCAAACTCCGAGCAACTTCTACATATATTTTCAATTATCCGGGGCTTGTTCCTTGACATGTGTGGGGAAACTCAAAATCGCAAGTTGTCTGCCTGCGAGACTTTCCATTTCCCGTGTTTATGCAAACAATTGATGAATTGCATGAGATAGTACTTGAATTCAATGATAGTTCAAATGCTAAACTTGAAGCTGACTGTGAGTCGTAAGTTCGTAATGCCTCACCTAACTACTTTCTTGCATGATATGAAGCTTCGATATTGGAGAACTTACTTATCACAGTATCAATATCCTCACTCTAGCCCAGCACAAGGACCACAGAAGTCTCCTACTAGTGCGAAGAAGAGTTAATGTGGACGTATTTCTAGCTGGACTGGATAGAGTTTTGACACACATGAGTATCCTCCTGTACTGCTATCCATTTGAGAAGCATATCTGTCTCAACTGCTTTCTGGGGGATGAAAAGAAAAACAGAACTGAACACAAATATCCGACTTATTGAGATGAACTGTAGAAGTTGACCCATGATTGTTGACACGGCATCTTTGGATAAGCTGATTGCATTAGAAGATTTTACGCATCAGGAGGCATACAAGGGTACTATACACTCTACACACCCCCAATGACCCATGAGGGATGTATAGAGTTGATAACAGACAATGTAGTGTAATTCTAATCCCAATTTGGACGATGCCTTCTTTTGGAAAGGGGATATAACAAGCCCCAGGATACACCCTGAAGTATATAATATTCCGGATACCCCTTTCACAAAGCACCAGATATGTACTCCTTGACAAAGCTCTCAATCTACATCGACTATCTACGAACAATGAAGCTTCTCCCACTTCTAGCGTTGTGTGGACTCACACTGGCCGCTCCAACTCCTGAAGCATACTCAGTTGGTCCTCCATACTACAAACAACTATGGCAACCAGCAGACGTTATCCCATCCAATGCCACAGTTCACTATCACGAATGGAATCTCACAGTGGAGACCCGTAACTTGGACGGAAACTACAGAGAGACCTTCTTGATCAATGGCCAGATGCCAGGTCCGGCTATCACTGGTAAACAGGGAGACTGGGTTGTCATCGAGGTCCACAACTACCTCACTGTGCCAACGACTATCCACTTCCACGGCATTCATCAGAAGAAGACACCATTCAGCGACGGTGCTGCTGGTATCACACAATGGCCAATTCTGAGTGGAGACTCTTATCAATACGTCGTTGAGTTGGATCAGTACGGAATGTACTGGTACCATTCGCACTACAGAGGTTACAACAACGATGGTGTTGTTGGTCCTATCTACATTGTTCCTGGTGAAGATGTTGAGAGACCATACGCAGACGTGGTGTCTGACGAAGAAGATGTTGCACTGTTGAAGAAGCTCGAAAAGGAGCCACAGACTCTGATGTTCATTGACTGGTTCAAAGAGACATATGACGCCGTTGCTTCGAAGATGTTCGGTTATGGATTGGACCCAACTTGTATCAGAACTATTCTCACCAACGGTAAGGGGCGTCATCTTTGTTGGGACGAGGAAAAGTTGCAAGCAGAAGCAACCAGTAAGACAAGTAAGCTCCAAGCTATGGTGGGAACAAACTCAACTAAAATTGACAGCTATGGATGTTTGGACCTTGGAGCATTAAACGGATTCACTTCGGTTGAATATGACAAGGAGTTGCTGTTCTTCCCAGGTTACAACACAGAGTGTCGTAATTCCACCACTGATATGGAGGTCATCTATACCAATGGAGAGAAGTATGTGATGCTGAATTTGCTCAACGCTGGAGGTGAGTTTTCCAAGATGTTTACAATTGACGACCACAACGTTACAGCCATTGCCGTGGACGGACACTTCATCGAGCCTGAGTTCGGTCAGCAAGTGTACTTGCCAATCGGTCAGAGAGTTACCGTAGTTGTTGAGGTTGATCCTTCCAAGCATGAGGACACATCGAAGCCATTTGCCATCAGAGTCGCTGGAAACGACATGCCTCAGGTCATTGAAGGAACATCACTCTTGGTGTATGGATCATCCAACTCCACTAATACCACAGAGTTGATGTCACAGGTGTACCCAGAACAAAACGGTGTGATGTTCCAGAACATGGGAGCTGAGTTGCAGTCGGATGATTATACCTCCATTGATGTCAGATTGTCCACCCCGTACAACACCTCATTGACACCACCAACAGGCCCAGCAAACCACACATTGTACTTGTACCTCAACAGATTGGGACAGACGTCGTTTGCCATCTACAACAATCTCACCATGTCTGGTGGTATGGAGCTTGATGAGCCATCGTTGCTTCTTCTTTCTCAAGAGCCATCGTTGAACTTGTCCGTTGCTGCGCCAACAATCATTGATATGGGTATCCAAAGAGGAGACATCGTTGACATCATCTTCCAGAACTCTCCAATTGCTGACCATCCAATGCACTTGCACGGCCACACTTTCTGGATCTTGAGCCTGAACGATACCATTGCCACATTCCCATACGATTCTGTCGAGGAGGCCATTGAAGCCGGTGATGAAGACTTGTTTGACTTCGATGGAGCTGCATACGTCGATAACGTCGCTGTACTCACCGGAGGATACGCAGTGGTGAGACTCGTTGCTGATAACCCGGGTGTGTGGATGATCCACTGTCATATTCAGACTCACGTTGCTGCTGGTATGAGTGCTGCGTTCGTGTCCATCAAGGATGAGATTGTTGATATTCCCCAGTCATTGTTCTTGCAAGATCATGCGAACTATAACTATGCGCAGTTGAAGATGGTTCCTTCCGAGATGAACGTCACATTGGTGTGAGATGGGCTCTAGGATTGAAAATGGAGTGTACTATATAAACGGATGACTACCTATACCTATGATACCAAAGAACTTCAACTGTTTAGATCTCGGTAGAAAGTAGATCCTCGGAGCCGGTCACCGTCGGTGCCCACTGCCGATTCCCGAAGCTGAAAAGAAGAAAAAAAAAAATCAGCCACTTTTCCCAAAACGGAATAGTAATTGAAAGCGGTACGAGCCACACAGGGCAATCGCTGCCTCATCACAGCCAGCCACCTTGTCGATTTGCATTCCCCATCAAACCCAAAATTAAAGATCAAGAGATCAACGGAATTTTACCACAGTAACGGCCTGTTGACATATCAGCCTCCATTTGCACCGGATTGGGGAATTCTATCTACGATCTACGATACTCGCTTTCCTCATACACCCAGCTAGAGTCCCAGCTAAACTACACTCAGCTTCTTCTACACAAAGTCGACACTGAACAACGTCTATCAGATCATCATAGAGCACCATATAAAGCCAGCAGAAAACAGTATCATCACTATGGAACCTGTTACGCCACCACGTGCATCCTCCACATCACAGAGACCGAAAAGTGTCCTCTTCACACCCACAACGCCATTCTTCAAGTCATCATCTCCACAGAAGACATCTTCCAAATCAAACGCGTCTCCTGTGAAGTACAATCGCCCTTCCCATCTCACAACACCAGCTGTCACTCCTCGCCATCGTAAGCGGAACAATCTCACGTCCACTGGGGATATGTTCCTCGGTGATGCCTTCAACATTCACACAACTGCTAGAACGATATTCCCACCTACACCTTCTACAATCGGTTCAGGAAGGGTCAAGGATGTCATTGCGTCTCACAAGCCATCACGGATCGAAGAGAGCCCTGTGCGTTCAGCCAATGGTTACACAGATGTGCTAGAGAGTCCAGAGAGATTGACCATCTCAAGGAAGAGACTGTCGTTCAGTTTGGAGGAAGATGAGGAACAAGAGGAAAAACTGGAACACCCTACCACACCCAAAGCCAATGTTGTGACCAAGGAGATGGCTAAGAAGTGGGTCGAAGATATTCCTGATGTGCACAGCGATGATGATACAGAGACGATCATCCGTCAGAAGAAGTCCAAGAATCCCTTCGTGTGCGATGACAATGACAGTTCTTCCAAAACTACAGAGTTCGTCCTCAAGAGACCTACAGTGGAGATGGAGTACATTGAGTTTGTTGACAAGAAGGGCAACAAGTTCTTCAAGAAAGCCGGTTCCCTGGATTCACTAGAAGGAGATGACCACTATGTGACCAAGAACAGAACGAACAACATCTTGTTCCCTGCCAGTCGCCAACTTGGCAAACCAAAGAACTTGCTTGGAAAGCTCACAAAAGAAGCCTCATCTAATTCTAAATTCCAAGTATTCCGTGACGAGAAATGACAGAAAACTTTTACATATATTCCTTACAATTATTGAATGAAGACACTTATTATCATTGAAATCATTACTGTATCATCTTATTCGTCCTCGATCTCAATAGGTCTTGCCTGGTCACCCACTTCAACCTCCTCATTAACGGCACCCAAAGACGACTGACGATCCATCAACTGTTTGCGGTTCTTTCCTGCAGCGACTGCACGTTGCAACTTCGATTGAAGAGTCGAGTCCTGTCTACGAACGTTTGTTGCTCTCCCCGTTGGCTTCTTCTGCTTGAGAATATCAACAACTTTCTCAAAAATCTCCTGTCTGTGCTTCAACAAGTCATGGATGAACCGTGAGGCGTGCTTATCACTGAGCGTGACGTTGGAGTGGACCTTAGGTCTCAACATACAGTTGGAGAACTCCTGTGAGATTCCATCGTGGAACATCTGGGCCAGATTTGGATTCTCCTTGTTCTCAGCAAAATTCTGAACGAGTCTTCCGAAGTGGAAACAGATCACCTTCAGTGTAGCTAGTTGTGGCTTGTGCAAATCAACCAAAACGTTGATGATGGCATTCACACGATCAGTGGTTTGATCTGCTCCTCCGTAGATCTGATAGATGGACTTGATCACATCGTACTGGGAACTTGGCACAAGAGAGTCAGGAAGTTCAAGCAGATATAGTTTCAACACACTAGCCACCACGTTTGGCTCACTCTTGGACCACAGTTCCTCAATCAGATCTTTGATATCGCCCTGTTGGATTTGCCATCTCAGTTGGTGGGTTGATTGCAAATTCACGTCTTTCAACCAACAATCAACACGGGCACTGTCGTCATCCATACCGGCGTATACCGAGTCCATGTATTGCAAGATAGAGGACACGATCGAGGGGACTTTACTGTTACCCTCACGTTGACAACGAACTTCCAAGTCGACTCCGAATGTGTGATCACCGTCAAAGGCGTAGTATGTGTCATAGCGGGGAACGGTAGGAGTGAAAGGTCCAGTACGGTAGTTTTGCAAGAGGAAGAGCAAGTCCTTCTCTGGAGAGATAGATTCTTCGTACACCATGATGCGATCCACTGATGATTTCATCGCAGTGATGTTGTTGGAGATAGCAGCGGTGAAGTCGAGAATGACCTTCTTCAGCGCTCTCATTCTGTCTTCTTCACATTTCTCCATGAAAGTGAGATGGTCCACAATCAGCTCTTCCAATTGGCATCTAAATCTGTCCAGTCTCTTCACTTCTGACAGGTAACGTTTCTCGAGCTCATTCACTTTCTGATGGAGTTGACGTAGAGTTGGTGCCTCCCAAGATGTTTTGAACTTATCCAGGTAAGACGACAGATATCCATCCTGTTCACCATCCTCAGTCTCTGCGGTGTTTTGGACCAGTGGCAACTGAGCGGTGTGGAATGCCAGCTCCTTCCACTGATAGACGAACTTGCTGGAGTTTGTGAATGCACTACCGGCACCCACAGTTAAGGGTGCAACTTTCCTCAGGTATCCCTGCTCCAAAAGGTCTTCACCAAACTCCTCACACTCATCCAGTTCGCCGATCTTTAGTTGTCCGTGGAGACACAATACGATCTCGGAACCCGTTGAACAGTGGTCGTATGTACCCAAAATTGGCACCTTCACTTGCTTTATTGGGATGTTGGTCAACATCTGGCGAAGGAGATCACGTAACTCACTCTTGTTGTATCGATGCGAGCCAAGTACCACATTGTTATCTGTGTCCTCACTGTCCAACTCATTCTCTTCGTCTTCCAGTGTCAATGCCATCATGAACTCCTCTTCTGTCATACCCTCTTTCATTCTCTCCAAGTCTCTGCATTTGGCATGATACTTCATTCGCACTTTCTCCTCGTACTTGAGCTGGTTGTGATACGCCGTGAAGTTGTCCTTCAAAATCTTGTGAGAGTAGTCCACTCTTTCTCTATGCTCAGCGGACCATTTGGCAAACGGATCGAGAACCATACGTTTGATGTTATGTGCAATGGCAAGATGTGCTTCTCCCTCCGCGCTCATCTCATCCGTGATCCCCTTGAAGGCGTTCTTCAACGAAGCTCCATCATCTCTTCCGAATCCGTCCTTCGATGGTGCATTACTGATGGGGAGATTGGCCAATCTTGTCCCATGATCGAGTTCTGATTGCATACGAGTGGCGAACAGATTCAAGAATTCATCACTCTCGACACACCCTTGGTACATCTTTCCAAAAAGGACATCGAGACCTGCAATGGATTGTTAGCTGTTAAACGGAAGGTCGACGGATGGTGGAGATGCCACAGTAAACACATACCAGTTTGGTAGTCCGGTGTCCAAAAGCTGT
>JAKVQR010000032.1:0-16662 GCA_030462915.1 Petasospora meyerae | reverse complement strand
CCCACAGCACCAACGCCCACAGAGATACAAACAGCCTGCATACAGCCCTTCTCGTGCGTCACCGGGCGGGCCAATCCCACCGCCGCCTGGAAGCTGTCCCCGAAAGCTGCCCCCAGGGCCCAGCGCCCAGATCTGGGATACCCCATGAGGGCCCCCCAGCGCCCCAGCGCCCCGAGCACTCCGCACTATAACACCACCGCCCCCAAAAATCGCATTTAGAGGCCTATTTACACGCAATTACTACCAATCGATTCGCAATGGCCTGTTTCGTAGGATAGCGCTGATAAAATACTACGATACGTGTGCTCGTTGTGGAGATACAGCGCTGTTTTGTTGTTTTAATCGTTCGTGCCTCTCCTGTGTGGCATAAAAATGAGTTCAACGCAGTACAAAAATGTACTATTCGCGGAGGGTGTATGGGGTAAAAAGTATGAGTTTGTGTCTGGAATTAGGTGTCTGGAATTGGTGTCTGGCGGGGTCCTAGTGGTGTCTGGGCATGGTGTCTGGTAATATGGATTTTTCTCTTTATTATGAGCTATTTTTATGATATATTTTATGTGTGTTTGATCATGATATTGCGTTTAGTGGTCTGTAAACCATCCTAATCAGGAAGGTGGTGTGCGCTTACCATTGTACTCATTTTTAAAGGGCTCGCCTCTCCTTTGGTGTTTTGTTTTTCCGCGCTCCTTTGTTCGCGAACTTGATTCTCCCTTGGAGCTCATAACCAATTCTCCTTACCTACTCAGTGACGTCGTTATTTCTCATCTCATAGTACTCTCTGGCCCAAAAGTTATCTATTGGTATCAAGGCAAGGTGTTACTAGCCTCGGATTTTGTTTTCGACTTTCATCAAGTCTCCTCGGTGGTGCTATTATTCCCAATCGTGGCCCTTCGTAGTCCTCCACACCGATTTTACTCTGCCATATCACCCGTGTCACTAGCGAATGTTGAATCTCATCCCCGCTTGCAAGTTCAGAGCAGAGCTACACAGCTCAAGATCCCAATCTAATTGTATAATCCTACTGCTGTCGAATTTATCCAATCTGCTGATCTCCTTTCTTTTACAATGTCTGAACCACCCTAGAAGAAACCCAAACAGCTAACGGATTCCGATATTCTCGAATTCATTCACAAGGTTGAGAACCGCCATGTTACGGGTGAACAGGAGAACTATGAGAGAGATGATATCCTTTCAATATCTTGTGCGATGGCCACTCTTGTCGATTCGATTGAGAAGATAATGAAATGCCCAAGTGAAAGTCAAGTAGAGGTATTCAAGAATGTCTCAGTCGATCATGCTTTGATAAAGTCGCTTGATGATCCATCGGTTTCTTTGGCGCTCAAGTTGAAAGCAGCCTATGACGAGGGCAAACTCCCTCTGTTTGACACATTGATGGACTTCAAAGAGCGAAACCCGATATACATTGAACCCGAGCCAGTGATATTCAAGTTTGAAAACAACGCACATCGCTTCGTACCAGAACTTCCTGAGATAAAGAATCACGATCTCAACGAAAGATTGGAGAACCAGATGGTCACAGATGATCTGATAACACTTGGTCGTGGACACTTCATGGAGATTGCCTGTGAACTCATTTCCCAACGCTTTGCTAATCACTCCAAGTTCTCTGAGATGATTAAATACATCTCCACTCGTTCAGTTGCACGCACATGGTCTATCTTGCTTGGGTTTAGTATTGATTCAAGAGTGGAGTACGCCGATCTCTTCTATGCCTACATTGGTGCGCTATCACTCTCGAATGTGCTGTTGAGTGATGTCACTACTTTTAAGGAGTGTGTGTCGGTGTTGATTGAACCGATTGTGATGCAGTATGATGATACGAAGGCGCTTGAGTTCAGCAAGAGCAAGCTAGAGGAAATGGGTGAGCCTATCTTCTTCAGAACGATACACCAGACTAGCGAAGGAGAAGACACTTTGTTCTTGGTGAACGTTTATGCCGGTGATGAAAAAGTGAATGTGTTATTGGGAACCGGACTCGCATCAAGTGAAGATGAGGCTCAACTGAAGGCTTGTACCAATGCTACGCAGAGGGAATCACAACTGAAGAGATCTATCAGAAAACTTGGAGAGCTCAAGGAATACTACAAGACGCTAAGTGAGATTCCAAGTGTGCCTCTTACCTCACAACCAAACGAAACCATGTCTGCTCAACAACCATTGTACGGTCACCAACCTATCTATGGTGGCCAGCCAACCGGGCAACCTGTGTATGCCTCTCCTGCAAGTGCTCATCTCACACCAAAACCGGGTACCGGTTCATTCTCCGTGACAACACAACCAACAACTCTGATCAACGAAGAGTACTAGCGTCAAAAGCAGGATGAAAACGAGAGCGTGATCCTCGTCCCTGACGAGATTGACGATGCCAATGTTGACAAGTCCTCCAAGGAGAAACTCAATCGCATGTTAATCGATAAGAGATATGGAGCGGCAGTCTACAAGACATCCAAAATTTCGAATTCTGAAGTCCAAGTGGTCTGCTACCTTGAAAATATACCTATGACAAGAGCTATTGCTACCAACAAGAAAAAAGCAGGTCATCTATGTGCTCAGTACATTTTAAACTATAACGAGTACTTCTTCAGCAGGCTACCTCCAAGGGGCTGAGCGAGTGGTTATACTATATCTGCTATAAATAAGGTCATCATATTTTTGTTTTGTATTCGGTAATATCTCACTTAGAGTCCGTAGACTTGAAGCGTTGAGGTAGTAACGATCTGTCGTACTTCTCGATATCACCTTCCATCTTTCTCGTAGAGAGCTCGTGGTCATGGAAGAAAGCTCTTTTGATGGCGCTCTTGTCAACCTCTTGGTTCTTCTTCTGTTCTTCCAACCTCTACCTGGCTTCCTCGTCTCGTTCTTCTTCGGTCCTCATTCTTCTCTCTTCTAGCTCTTCGAGTTCTTCCATTTCCTTCTCCATCTTCTCGGTTCTTCTTTGTTCACGTTTCAACTGTCGGAGTTCCCATTCTGCTCTTTCTGTCTCCGGGTCCACGTCATCGGTGTCATCGATTCCACCGTAGTTTGATGTGGCAAGTGCAAGTTCCTTCTTGTAGTCCATCTCTTGCTGAATGTGAGTTTCGATGGCTTTCAAAGTTCGTTCCTTAGAAAGTTGTTGCTTGTCTTTTGCAGTGTCAGAATTCGTAGTCTCTTTTGATAGTCTCTGCTTCTTGGATATGAATAGTGGTTTCAGCATCTGTGGTTCCTCGTCTGAAGAGGAGTCTACACTCTCATCACTTTCATCATCGCTCTCTTCGCTGGACTGCTCACCTTCGCTTTCCTCGCTCCCTTCGCTTTCTTGATGTGGATTTATTGTCAAAGTGGTAGTATTATCCTTAGTGGGGCTTTGTAAAGCTGAGTCTCTCGGATTTTCTGCTACCTATTTGATCTGGGGGATGCTGATCTGTCTTGTATGTCTTTGTTTCTCATTTGACTCTCTTTCAGATTCCTCGTCAGAATCATCAGTCGAAGATTCATGGATCTCCTCTGCTATGGGCCTTCCTGTAAAGTGTCTTTTCATGGTAATCTCCTGTGAAATTTTCAGACCTTGATGTTGATAAGCTATTTAAATTAAATTACCAAGTACCTATCATGGATGGAGATGAAGATGAATTCTATATGCGGAGATCGGATGAGTTTTTTTTTTTCTTTTTTTGTTTTTTTTCTTTTCAGCACAGTCCAACTCCGGCGTGTGAGTCGGAACCTTACAGCTATCTTTTATCTCCGTCGGAGCCCAGCCAATCAACTCTAACCGATCAACTTCAACGTCTACAATGAGGTACAACGCATCGAACATTGACCTGAGATAAACTTTTTTTCCACTCTTCGAGACACAAGATAAGCATCAACTGATCACTCTCAAGACATCTAGTGAGTAACACAAGATGGAGGCAAAACAAGAGTTGTCGCTGCAAATACCCTCAAACATGACACAACAACGACAACAAACAGAAGACCTGTCCAACAAGAAACAGGCTACCAAGAGAAGAAGAAAAACATCCAGCTGCGCAGCATGTCGAAAGCTTAAGACACGTTGTGACTTTGAACCACTAGCAGGTAAATGTCACAGATGTAACGTGCTGAAGATGGAGTGCACTCTTACCCAAGAGAAGAAAGAACAGATTGAGATGACTATCGCAGGGGCCAGTGCAGTTGTCGAGTATGAAGACGACGATAGGCTGGAGAGATTGGAAAGGGGAATGGCCGCTGTTTTGAGCAAGCTGGATGAGTTGCATTATCAGCAGATTTCCAGCAGTGGAACCGCTCCTGTGAGTCCCATCGGTACTCGAAGCGAAGTATCCGATAATGGAAGGGTCATCACTGGTGGATCCATGAGACGTCGTTTGATTGGAAGTTTTAGTGGTGGGTCTAAGTTCAACTACCTCGACAACTCAGTTCACAACGCTCCTCTCAATGTGATATCAAGGGTGGACCAGAAACTGTTCAGAAGAGTCGACGCTTATTCCTGTTTCATGGATCTCTGTCGTACGCAGTTCTTGGTGAACTTCTACTACCCAAGAAAGGACTTTTGTTTGAGATTGGGATCCAATTTCCTCAACATCGCTCACTTCTGGATTGTCCCTGGAGGAATCAAATCCATCACCAACGAATATGTGGAGCAGCATCCTTTCATCTCAGCTGTGTTCGTCTTACTCGCTATGGGATTCGATGAGAACTACTCATATGTGAAGGAGCAACAGGAGCTCTATTGGATCGTCAGAAGTATGCTCTCGATGGCATTGAGTACCAGCCCGTTGACAGATCATGATGTTGAGGCCATTTTGTACTGCTCGCTGTACAACATCGCTAGAAAACCAGCACAGCCATTGTTGGATTACTGGCTTATCAGCAGTGAAGGTATTAAGCAGATGATGCTGTGCACAAGCTTCAACAAGATCAAACAGAATGTGAGTCTGAGAAAGTTCGAGCCACATGATCTCTTCCACGTGAGAATCTTCACGCTGTTGTGTATTTGCAACATGCAGAACTCCATCGGTAGTGGGAGACCTCATGCTATCCCACAGGACTACTTTGACGTGTGTGATTTGCTGCTGGAGTACCCACAGAGTAACTTGGAAGATACCGTGAATCATGCATGTGTACATTTGGCTAAGACCGCAATGAAGCTGTTCTACACAAAGAGTTTGATCATGAATCTGATGCAGGACGATGAGTTCGATATCATTGATGGGTTACGCTGCTTCAAGTTCGAGGCTCTGCACAAGTGGAAGATTCAGTGGAACGAGTTGATCGACAATGATATGTCTGGAATCCTGCTGTTCAACTTCGACTTCTATCACATCACACTCTCGAGAAGATTCGTGTCGTCATACAAGGAGAGTACAGACCCTGAAATGCTGAAGTATCTGGAAATTGCACACAACACCGCCATGAAATACTGTATGTCCATCCTTACACGGTTCCTGAAGTTGCCTAAATCCATCGTTAAGGGCTCTCCGAACTTCCTGCTGACACAGATTGTGTACAGCTGTGTTACACTGTATGACTTCCAAGGTAAGTTTGACAGCAATTTGAGAGCGGAATACCTCAATCTCCTATCCAAGGTGTACTGGCATCTTAATCACGTTGGAGAGACTAAGAACGATGCCACTGATACTGTGGGTCAGATCATCAAGACATTGGTTGACGTGCGTGCTGTTCATGCCGTGGTACCTGAATCTACCAACAATGGTTCAAATTCTGCATTGAACATCAACAGCCAGTCAAACTCATCTGCATCTACTTCATATGCTATTGATGGAGAGTTTGAAATGGACTATAAGCCACTGCACGATGAAGTCAGCTACAGTTACACACAGAACCTCAGAAACTCGTTGCTTAATGTGGATAAGTTTGACACTTTTGAGGAGTTCTTCAAGGGTATTATTGACCAGTACGAGTAAATAGAGCATATATGAAATATGTAAAAGTTTTGATCTTATAAGTGGTCTTGTGCGGATAGAAGTTGGATATTGTTCTCGAAGCACTAGTCTTATCTCAGTTCTTGGCCTCCACGGTGTGATGGGGTGATGGGTGCCTATTCCGGTTTGCGATTGGCGGGAGTTTGAGAACAGTTACGTCTAGACCAAACGAGTAAATTATGGAGCGTAATAGAAAGTGTGGAATTAGTAGAAGATGGCCCATGTGGGATCACATTGTCAGATCTCTCAACGCTCTACCGTCTCCTTTTTGAGCATCGAATCTCAATCATGCCCACTCCGCACGTGCCACTTATCTACAGTACTGCTGTTATCGGACGCATGATCGGAAGATATCCGGATCCGGGAAAATTCTTTCAAGGACCTTTGAACATCTTATATCAGGGAGGATGTTTAAATGCATACTAATCAGCATGTTCAATGGTTGAAATACAATAAACCAAATACACTTAATCACTTTATAGACTTAACCCTTCAAGTAAATTCATTGGTTAGTCTAGTTTAGTGAGATATTCACCTCTGAGATCCGAAACACGTGCTCAGTTGATCGGCAATACTTTGACGCATGCCCAGACTTGTTGAGTGGGCCTTTACGGTTGATTTTCATGAATCATGACCAAAATTGTTGCTCGTCACTATGAATGGAAACATATTAGAGGGCGGAAAGTCTTTCTTATTGGATGGTGTATGTGTTCACAGTTCCAAGACTACATGGTATGGTCATTGGTGGTTAAATGTACAAAGTGTAAACTCCGAATCCGTGTTTCGGATTTTTCGAAATATCTCAGGAGCTCGGGAACGAGTAAGCTCGGGGTCCAGGAAGGGACGTTCTTGATGGTTATACTGTATTGGACATTAACTATTTATTTAGATTTAACTGCCTTCAGATGGAAGTATCAGCAGCATAGAATCACAGGTGTGATTAACACCGGAATTGCTTATCAGATGAACTGTGTAGAAGCCGTTTTCTACCGGAGCTGTAGTCTGGACTCTGTAACTTTTACTAGTACCAACCGGGAACCCCCTTTTGAAGAGTACTTTCTACATGACTTGGACGCTTGGCTAATTCCTTGGCATCAAAGGCAACCCATTTATCCCAATCTGGTGAACACGAGCCCAAAGGTTATCGAGCTCGTGGGGTTTCTCGGTGTGCAATTTAGGACTTCTTGAAACGTGGAACCCTATAGTACACCTTGCAGATGATATCCAAGATTTAGTATGGACTATTTAAACGATTAAGATCCCCTCTGTTCCAATGATTCCATCCAGTCTACACACATTCAACTCTGTGTACTCCTAAACAACACAACATTCATCCCATACATTATCTAGAGATGCAATTGCCACTCCCAGTTCTCCTCCTCGTTTTCGCTGCCTTGATCCAGGCCGTCCCTCTCAAATACGATGACAAGAAGAACATCATATTCATGGTCTCTGATGGTATGGGTATCTCTGCTATGACCCACGCAAGACAGTATCTCCAAGTGAAGCACAACTTGACATACGAACAGTCCGTGTTGGAGATGGAGAACTTCCTTATCGGTTCTGTTAGAACCCAGTCTTCTTCAAACTTGATCACCGACTCTGCTGCTGCTGGTTCAGCCTTTGCCACAGGTAAGAAGACTTACAACGGTGCCATCTCCGTGGACCCAGAAGGAAAACCAGTAGGTACTTTCTACGAAGGTGCCAAGTTGCTCAACTACACCACCGGTATTGTCTCCACGACTTTCGTCCAGGATGCCACTATCTGTACTCCAAACACACACGCCAAGTCCAGAAGATCTTATGAATTGATTGCCACACAGCAGTTGGGTTTCACTCACCCATTGGGTCAAACCATGGACATCGTCATCGGTGGTGGTCGTCAGTATTTGCACGGTGCTAACGACACTGTTGAATACCCAGATAAGGGTGTTCGTAAGGATGGCATCGATTACATCGCCAAGGCCCAAGAGGAAGGATGGACTTATATCGGTGACAGAGAAACCTTTGATGAGGTTTATGCTGCTAACGAAGTCAAATTGCCTTTGCTCGGTTTGTTCGCTGCCAACAACTTGCCATATGAGGTCGACCGTAACGCCACTGAGGTTCCATCTTTAAAGGAGATGTCTCTCTTGGCCTTGGAACAGGCTATCTTGGCCACCAAGGACTCTGACAAGGGTTTCGTGCTGTTGCTCGAAGGTGCCCGTATCGACCACGCTTGTCACTCCAACGATCCAAAGACTGCAGCTCTTGAGACCATTGCCCACAACGATGCCTTCATTGCCGTCGTTGATCGTGTTCGTCAGTTGGACACCGAGACTTTTGTTGTCTCTACTTCTGACCACGAGACTGGTGGATTCGGTCTTGGTTACAACGGTATCTATGAGTGGTGGCCAGAGAACTACATGGAGAACATGGTCCACTCTGCTGAGTACGCCACCAACATGTTTGAGGAGTACGAAGGTGAAGACAAAGCTGAGTACTTAAAGAAGACTATCTTGACTGACAGTTTGAAGTTCGAGAACTTTACTGAGACCGATATTGAGAAGTTGTTGGAGTCTGACAACTTTGAGGTCGATCTTGCCCACGTCATGTCCAAGGCCTTGAACTTGGGTTGGACCTCCACTGCGCACACACAGCAGGATGTTCCATTGTACGCTTACTGCAACACCAGAGACGGTTTCAACAAACTCTTGACCCACTTCGGTTCCTCCATCGAGAACACTGAGATTCCAAAGTTCTTCGCTAGTGAGCTTGGTGTGGACTTGGACGAGGTCACTGAGTTGATCCAGGATATCGAGACTGAGTGATCTGTCATCTGATCAGTAACGCATGTTGTGTCTTTATTTTTCGACTTTCGAATCTCTTCCGTGTTTAGAATAGCTGCTTTCATGCTATCTTTCGTTTATATAACTACCTTTCATATTCATATACGAGCTTCAGAAAGAAAGCGTAGTATCGGAATTAGACGCATCTAATCTCGGAACTTGAACTCCGCTTGAGGTTTCTCCGCCTGGAATTCCGCATCTGGTGAAGGGAAGGACAAAAAGAAATAAAAATTGAAGACCCTTTCTCTCTGTTTCTCACTTCTAAATCCTGATACAAACAGAGACAATCTATAGATTATCAACACAAGAAAGATGCCATTCGACGACCAGAAGGGTTTGCAGATCGCTATTGAGGAGGCCATCAAGGGCAGAGACGAAGGTGGTGTTCCAATCGGAGGATGTTTGATGTCTGAGGACGGCACCGTGTTGGGATCCGGTCACAACATGAGAATCCAGAAATGCTCTGCTACTTTACACGGTGAGATCTCCACTTTGGAGAACGCTGGAAGATTGAAAGGTAATGTCTACAAGAACTGTACCATGTACACCACTTTGTCCCCATGTGATATGTGTACCGGTGCCATCTTGATGTACGGTATCAAGAGAGTCGTAATGGGTGAGAACGACACTTTTATCGGTGGTGAGGACTACTTGAGACAGAGAGGTGTCGAGGTCATCAACATGGACAACCAGCAGTGTAAGGACCTCATGGCCCAGTTCATCAAGGACAAGCCTGAGGAGTGGAACGAGGACATTGGTACAGAATGATCAGAGATCTAAAGATGAATTTTGTATTTCAAATGCAAACGGAGAATTGAATGGGAAGGGAAGTGATGACGTAGAAATCATTTGCCAGTGGCAGAGGCAGTGGCAGAGGCAGCGGCAGCGGCAACTGTCTGTGAAACTTCAGCAGCGGCCTTCTTAACCTGTGGACCCAATGTAGAACCTGGGAAGACAAGCTCCATGTAACAGACACACAAACCAACAAGACCGGTCACCAAACGCAGAATAGCGGACTGTGTTCCCTCTGGAGCCTTCTCACCGTGAGACTCGTACAAGTAGGCAACAACGGCAGTGAAGATGGAGAACCAGGAGAGGAGTTTGTTCTTCATGAACATAGCGGCCATTGGCATACTCTGCGACACGAAGTTGGCGGAGGTGTTGTCATCCACGACTGGTTTCACGTGCACATATGGGACGATGAGGTCTTCTCTCTTCACTGGTGGGGCCATTGTAGAGTTTAGTTGTTGGTTGTTATGGAAAGGTCTCCGCTTAAGGATCGGCATGAAAGAGTGTGGAGGCGTGGACGTTGACTTGATGAAGAGTGGCCACTGTGGTGTCCGGGTGCGTAGGTAGTCGCTTTTTCCGGCTTAGTCATAACAATGGGGATCAGTCATGATGATCACCAGCAGCTGCACCAAGTTTCAACCTCTGACAAAGAGTGAAATCTCATCGGACATGAACTTACTTTCACGCCCTTCGAACTTCGTTTCATCGTCAATTGACAATGGACATGTAACAGGTGACTGCAGACTAACAATGCTGAACTGAGAGTAAAATCGGCCGTATTCACGCTGGTGCCTCGGCTCCTAGTCTTATATAAGATCAGGACACACCGACGATCAGTACTGCCTCAACCCCACACAGCAACAGTGAAGAGCAACCTCGAGAACGCAGTTTCAGGTGCCACATCATTGGTGAACTTCTCATAAAACGCTACTCTAATCCTCGTTGGTGATTAACTCACCCAAGCCCTTCCCATAATACTTCATCCATCTTCTTTATCTGAGCTTTACCATGCTTTTCGTCAAACAATCACTTCTTCTAGTTTCGGTATCCATCCTGATCACACATGTGTCAAGTCAGAACTCCAGTATCGCACCGTTAGGTTTTGCTGACGATATCACCGAGTGGCTTGACCCGTTGTCATCTTCAGGTCAAGCAGCTCGTTCCAAGAAGCAGATCATGGACAACATCTCTGTCCCTGGTTCCATCAAGGGGCTTGTTGCATCCTCGTCTGATCCTACCGGTGATTATGCCCTCCAATGGACCCGTGATGCTGCTCTGACGTACAGCTTGCTTATTGACCTTTACTCTGCAATGGATGACTCCAACCCAGAGAAACAAACGTTGGACCAGCTCTTCACCGACTACATCACCACTTCCAGAGACGAACAGAACGACCCAACTGCTATCGAGGGTGTTGCTGAACCAAGGTTCTACCTACAAGACAACACTGCTTATCAAGGCGCTTATCCTCGCCCATAGACAGATGGTCCTGCGTTGAGGGCATCTACTCTACTGAAACTGTTGCCTTTACTGACCAACGTCACTGAACGTGGTATTCTGTGGCAAGTTGCTCAAACTGACTTGGTGTATCTTACACACAACTATTGGCATTCGACATTTGACATCTGGGAAGAAGTTGAAGGAACACATTTCTTCACCAGATATGTTCAGAGAAGGGCGTTCTTGGATGCCTATGACTATGCTGATTCGATCAACGTCACACAGATCAGTACCCTGTATCAGTCGTTGGCTTTCAACGTATACAGAAGCTTGTACGACTTCTACGATTACACTGACCACTTCATCAAGGGTACCACACAGTCTGTTGAGGATAGGTTGGATGCACAGGTGATTTTGGCTATTAACAACGCATACAGACCACCGGAAGGTTCACTGGCTCCTAATGACGCATACGTGCTCAATACAGTATACCTTCTTGTCACCGGATTTGCTGATGAATACTCCCTCGAAAATACCACTGATTCCGGAGATGTGTTGGCACCTGCGATTGGAAGATACATTGGTGATGGAGGAGACCCTTGGTTTGTCACCACAGCTGGGCTTGCTGAATTCTTCTACCGTGTCGGAAA
Source organism: Petasospora meyerae (assembly GCA_030462915.1). NCBI lineage: Eukaryota > Fungi > Ascomycota > Saccharomycetes > Phaffomycetales > Wickerhamomycetaceae > Petasospora > Petasospora meyerae. Next base: position 5,016 of record JAKVQR010000032.1, on the reverse strand, counting down.
GCTTTACGACGGTGCTGATCGTATTGTTCTCAGTCAAGTGAGTGGTCCATTCTGGGAGCACTTTACAGGCGCTGATATCTCGAAGCCTTCCTTGACAGGTGACGAGGCTTCTGATGCCGTTGCCAAATTGTATGGATGGGGAGACGCCTTCTTGAGAACTGTCATGTACTATGGAGACGACGGTGCATATTCTTAGTCGTTTGATGGAGCGACTGGTGAACAACTCGGTCCATCTGGGTTCACCTGGTCACACATTGCTATACTGAGAGCTGCAATGGCGAGAGCAGATGCTATGGGGGACACCGGTTTCCTCACCGCTTTGGCCAACGCCTGAAAACCACAAGAATTGTAATATATGACTTGCAAAAAGAAATGACTTTGTATATATGTACAGTAGATGATAATGTGGAGTATATGTACCTCAACGCTTGACCCAAGTTGGAGACTTTCTAGCTTTGACCTTACCAGGCTTCTTTCTCTCCACTCTTCTGTGGTCTCTGGTCATACAACCGGCCTTGTAAAGTCTTGGCTTCAGAAGAGGGTTGTGCACCACCAAACCCTTGGCGATTGCAGTGGCGATGGCACCGGCCTGACCAGTTGGACCACCACCGTTCACAATAGCAAAGACGTTGTACTCTGCCTCAGCTTCGACGACTTGCAGTGGGTACAAGATCTCCTGTCTGTGTTTCAACTCTGGGAAGTGTTCATTCAGGGACTTGTTGTTGACCAGCACTTCGCCTTGGCCCTTGACCAAATACACGACAGCGGTAGATGACTTTCTACCACTCACAGTCTTGGAACGGCCATATCTATCCAGTTGTTGAATCTTATTAGCGGAATCTGTCATGGTGGAGGATCTGGAGTACTTGGAGAGAACACTGGACACATCAGCAGGTCTGAGCTGTGGGTCGATGGAGTTTAGTCTGTTGAGGTACTTCAAAAGTTCCTTGTGCTGGGAAGATCTGAGTCTTTCACCACCTCCAATAGGTTCGTACTGTGAGAGGGAGAGCCATTTGCCCTGGATGTTGGCCACACGTGGCAAGTTGGTGTATTTTCTCACGAGAGCCTTCAGCTCGTTGAGGTTGTTCTCGTGCTCCGCATTGGGTGTGTAGAAAGTCTTGTGTGCTGGGACGATACGTTTCAGTTCGAGTTCTGGGTTTGTGATGGTCTGTACTCTTGGGGCGACTTTGGTCAAAGAAGACTGTGCACGGGCCCATACGAGGCTGTGTGAGCGACTTGTGTGTATAAGCGCACTCAACGAGCTTCTGAACATCTTTGGCAAGTCGCTTTGTGGATTTTTGAGAGAAACAATGACCCTCTCATGTTGAAGTTGGTAGTCGAACCGATGAACTTTTCACAACCACTTTGGCCGAGCTGTCGGAAAAAAATCGCGATTTGCGAAAATCATTGGAAATATATCCCGATTAGGCAGGTTCCAGATGTAGACTACAAGAGATCAGAAAGATTGGCATCAAATGGCATTTGAAGGTTTATATTCTGTATCCGTTCTATCAAATCTTGAAGTCTTGAGTAGATTTTCACCCTGTGATTCTCTTTCACCTCTCAAATTACCGATCACTACCCGTCTGCCCCTTCCTCCTCGTTGTTTAACCTTTGCATGAACTCCTGTAACAAAGCTGTGATCTCTGGACTTCTCCTCGTCACCATCATCATATCCTCTGGAGTTATTGTCTTTCTCTTAGCATGGCGTGCAAAACTTTCGAGATCTTCTCCCAGTGTGAGTGCTTGGTTGTATACCAATTCCACCAGTGCAGCTATGAACTGTGGTGTTGCTGTAATCTTTTGGTCACCTGGTAGTAGATCGGTTTCTTCCTCTACTATCTTACCAACAGCTAGCCATAGTCTTGCTTTCAGTTGCTTGAGTTGAAGGGAGTTGTGGTTAGTATCTGAGATGTGGCGGTTGATGTAAGATGCGATGACCCTCAGCGAGCTTCATTGTGTCAGACGTAGTGGTACATTGCGTTACTTACAGCTGCGGTGTTCTTCTCTTCCGGTGTCAATGTCTTCATTGTGTAATGTGAATGGACTGATATGATCGAGCTAATAGCTATCTCTACAATAATCCAAAGTCTCTAAGTTCTAACGTCTCCACCAGAAGCTCAACAACTTACGCGTTTCCCCACTCTCCTCTTCTGGAGTTTCGCGTATAACAGCTAGCAGCTAGTAACTACTACACGTACGTACGTACGCTGTTCCCAGAATTATTACGTAAGAGTGCGTGTACATTCTTGGGCGGCGGTTAACGCGGCTGCTGCTTGACGACCTCAACTTTCCAGCTTAAACGGTTGTGGAATCCAGATATAATAAGAAGCCCAATTCCCCGCTCTCTTGTTCACCAATAACTCAAAATCGTCTACAAAACAACGCCAACTCACACTCACACTCACACAGCCACATCCAATGAGTAAGAGCTGCAAATCTCTGGCATACGTCATCGGAGGTTCTGGCCATTCCGGAGCACACGTCCTCCCCATCAACGCCCTCCGCACAAACCATAGACACAATCCGGACAGACTCATATCAGCTGGCAGAGACGGGTCCTTGGTCTTGTATGGCGCAGATTCCGAAGTCATATCACACATACAATTGCATTCTGACTGGGTCAATGACGTGATCTTCCTCAATGGGTCCGTTACGGTCTCGTGCTCTTCTGACCTCTCGTTAAAATGGTGGGATTATGAGCGTGGGGACCATGGCTTGGTTGGGCATCATCGAGACTACGTCAAGGCCCTTGCTAGAGTCTCATCTCAATGTGTGGTGTCGGGTGGTCTCGATAAAAGAGTCAACGTGTGGGATATACAACGCAATGTTTGTACCGATTCATACTCTAACCTATATGGTGAAAAGGGCTCGATCTACTCCATGGCATCCTCATCAGATTCCTCGGTGGTGATGTTCGGTGATAACATCGGAAATGTTCAGCTCTTCGACGTGCGTTCCTCTCAAGTGGTGAGTACGTACTCGGGCCATTCCGACACAGTGAAGAGTATCGTCACGGGACAAACGACTTGTCTATCAGGAAGCAGTGATGGCACCGTTCGTCTATGGGACATCCGTAACAAGCAGGAACCAATCAAGGTATACGACAAGAACACATACGACGGGTCCATCTGGTCGCTATACTCCACAAACGAAGATAACTTCGACAATGGGTTCTACGTTGGCACATCCACAGGTTCCATCTATCACACTTCCCAGGACATAACCAAGCCTTTGGGTAAAGACCAACGTGGTATTCTCTCCATAACCAAGTTCTAGGACCAACTGTGGTCCTCCTCGATGAACGACTCAAGCATCAAAAACTGGAACGATCCATCCAAGAGCAGAGTAGGTGATCCCGGTCTGATCAAGTCGAGGGTGCTGAACAACAGACGCCATGTGGTAACGTTGGGAACTGATGGCTCAGTGGTCTTATGGGATATCATCAGTTGCATCCGTCTCAAGGACTATGGGACCACCAAGCCATTTGAAGAAGTCATTGACGAGTTGCAGACTACAGAGATCCTACCAACGTGGTGCAGTGTGACCATCAGAGCAGGAAAGTTGCAGGTAGTTCTACGGGAGTCAAGTTTCACCAACACTGAAGTCTATGGAAGTGATCTGGAGCAGTATGAACTCTCTTTGGAAAGAGAATAGCGGTACTGTCTCGGAAAGATGATGATAAAGTCCATCTTCAACAAGCTCGTGGAGTACGAGTTGGACAAGGACAAATCATGGAGGGACTGCAGAGCCAGAGAACTCAAGGGCTCCTCCAAGTTGAACCTCATCACCAGGTTCTCATCACAAGAGAACACACCAACAAGTACACCAACAGACGAAAAGAAGGGATTCTTCAGTGACAGTACACCAGCAGCTGATGTATCGGGAACCACACCAGAAAGCACAGCGACCAGATTCGGTAGAATGAAGCTCTTCTCAAGAAAGCCTTCTCGAGCTTCAGTCATCTACACAGAGGACCCTCTAGCAAGTGAGAACGAATACTCATCCTCGCCGCCCCCAACGGCCAACGGTAAACTTGCACAAGTGGATGAGAACTCCAAGCTATCATCCAGAGACTCGTCACGCAAAGGGTCCCAGATGGACTCGGACTCACTCCAGTCGTTATTGTTGGAAGTGAAGTCACATTACGACAACACCACAAGTACATCCTCGCTGTCTAGCTCACAGTTCTCGCCTCCATCTTTGGAAGAGGTCCCTGTTGTGTCGTTGCCGAATGACCTATACATCATTCTCTATGAGAAAGTGCAAGACTCCAGTACTGAGATTGATATGTACTCGGAGGAACTTTCACAGTTGAACTTCGCCACAGTGGAGACCACAATGTCACGCTGGATTGGTAACTTCCTGCTCAAGAACAAGTTTATCATCAAGGACTTCCCAAAAGTTGGGTTTGTCATACGTGTGTATCCGGGAGCTGAGTCCTCTGTCCCTGGTATTGCCAATGGTGAAACTCGTCTCAATGCATATTCTATGCTCAGAGTACGTCGTGTGCTCTCCTACATCACAGAACGATTTGAGACTAAACCTGTTGAGGTGGTACAAGGAGTGGATCCTGAGTCATGGTTAGAGGCGCTATGCCATGATACGGTGCTGAACAACGATATGACACTTGCGACTTTAAGAAGCGTCTATTGGAAACAGAGTGGTGATGTTGTGATAACGTACAGACGGAAGCAAAAGACATCTCCTACCAATGTGAGCAATGGTACCGGAAGAGCCATACTTTAAGATTCCCTTCTCTACCTTTTAATGAGTATACCAAGTGTTAATAGCTGGCTGCATGTCATATCGTGTAGTAACAATAAGAAACTCCAATTCCCCCATATTAAATAGTGTATGGATGGAAATGAGTAAGATGGCCATGGGTAAGGATAAGAAGTGTTCGTTCTTACGCCCAACTGGTCGCCCCATTCTCAAGCAATTCCTGGATTCTTTAAGGCGGCAGAAGCCACCAAGATGACATTTGCCTGTCCTTTCTCCAAAACATCATTGGCC
>JAKVQR010000031.1:0-17225 GCA_030462915.1 Petasospora meyerae | reverse complement strand
TGGGACCCGTGCCATGCCCCCGCCCTTCCCACGCCCTTGCCGCAACAACCAACCACCCAATCACTGAGCACCAATGTATGTAGTAATGAAGTAGGGTAACCCACCTAACGACTCCTATGAGATTTTTTCAAAAAACTGAAAAGACGATTTTGCTCAATTACGGGAGCAAATTTGAAGCTATCATACCGAAGTTTTCGAGGTTGTGTGAGGAAAGTGTGAAGAATTTGTATGGTGGTCTTTTGGTTTCAGTTGCGCTACTATTGGTGAAGTTAAGTCGGTTAGTAAATTTTGAAAATTTGGCTGTTTTGACGAAATTGTCATTTTGTTGTATAGCACTAACCTCGTGAATATTTTCAATATGAAATAATGTCCACCATAAGTAATGTGTACTAATGGTTTTGCTGGGCTTTTTGAATAATATTTATGCTCAAAGATGTGGTCTATTTGAAGCTATTGAGTCAACTGCTCTCTGTACCCATAGACGATTTGTGAACATTGTCTCCGTTATTTCGGCTACCAGATATGTGCAGAGTTCGGAAGACTTTCGGTAATCCTGTTATAGTAACTCAAGAGAGGCGTTCTGACTTGATTTGGATGTCTAGGTATAAGTCTGTGTTGAAATTTGATCATATTTCTCCTCCATCCAAGCTTCACATCAAGCGAGATCCGGTTCTGGTCATGTGCCTGAATTCCGGTTTTCGCTAGCCCTTATCAATGCGCGATAAGTCTCACATGAGGTCTAAGCAGCCTCTCGAAGTCGTTCCCATGGTGATCTTGGCGACCCTTGTTCTCTCCAACGTCGAGACTCGATTATTAATTGGACAACCGAGCTTCAAGGTAACCACTCTGACCTCTGACCTCTCAGCTCTGACTCATAACAGCTGCTACCAAATACCAAAAGGCACAAACAGCCATTAACCAACATTGACCACTGACCACCATTGAATCCATTGAAGGACCTTCCCGATCAATAGCAACCTTAAGAACTTTCACACCATGACGATCAAGGACTCGGACATCCCAGAGAAGAAAGTTTGGGCTACTCTCATCACCAACACCGCTTATCTTCCAGGTCTATTGGCTCTCGAATATTCCCTTCGTCACGCCGGCTCGAAGTACCCATTAGTGGCTCTCTACACCTCCACTTTCCCAGAAGAAGGCCACGCTGCCTTAGATGCCCGTGGTATCTACAAGAAAGAGGTGAAGTACCTGCTTCCAGTGAAGGGCAAGGATTACTCCAACGATCCTAGATTCTATGACTGTTGGAGTAAGTTGCAGCCTTTTGGACTCACGGAGTTTGAAAGAGTGGTGATGTTGGACAGTGACATGATTGTGGTCAAGAACATGGATGAGTTGTTCGATTTGGACTTGAAAAACAACGCATTTGCAGCAGGTTGGGCTTGTGTTTGCAACCCAATGAAGTTTGCCCACTATCCTAAGGACTGGATCCAGGAGAACTGCTGCTTCACCCACTGGAACAAGAACATGAAGGGCAAAGAAGGACAAGATGTCATCGGTCCCGATGTGGACACCAAGAACGGATTAATGATTTGCAATGGCGGATTGCAAGTTGTTACTCCAAGTGCAGCCAACTACCAAAGAATCCTGGACAAGATGGCTGATGACGATTTGGACTACGACTTTGCTGATCAGTCCTTGCTGTCCGATGTGTTTGCCGATGAATGGATTGGGTTGTCTTACGCCTATAACTATCTGAAAACCATGAAGATGATTCACCAGGATTTGGACTTCGAGAAGGTCAAGAACATCCACTACATCTTGACACCAAAGCCATGGAACGTTGATCGTTCCTACAAAGATGACGTCACAAACACCTTCGAGTTCTGGTGGGATCTCAACGATAAGAGACTTGTGGAGGAAAAGGCCAAGGGCGTTGAAGATGGCTTTTGAAGCAAGCTAACGATCCAAGACTACTAGATTGTACTACTGAATAAACAATAGGGGTATCGTGAATTCATAAACGTGTGTAGAGTAGATGCCAGATCTCTTCAAAGCTCATCAACAAACCGCACTTTCTTCGAAGGCGTTACTGCAATGGCGTCTCCAATCTTGTCGCCGGATCTGTTCCGTCTCAATCTCAGGAAGCCACCATGCGATGAGCTTGACGATAGAGAGCTTCTAGGGCTCATGCATTCCTCTTTCTCCAACTGTTCGTTGTACTTCTTCACCTGCGATAGTCTTACTTGGTGCTTGAGGTATTTTTCGTATTTGGTCTTTCTTCTCGGCATAGGGGCGTCTGCTTCAGGGTCTAGAAGGGATTCATCCTATTCTTCATCTTCGTTGGAGAGTGTGGCTTCTGGTCCCTCTTTCAGCATCGTCACAAACATCTTCAGTTTGCTCACTTGTGGTTGTTGTTTCTTCATCGTTTTGGATTCGGTATTCGATGCCGATGGTGCTACCTGGTCTTCCACCACATCAAACGTTGTCTCTATCTCACAGACTGTCGGATGCTGTTTCTCTTTGGACGAAGAGAATTTGGCTGTGAAGAGCTTGGATGTAGCCTTCTTCATAGGTAACACAGCGAGTTCGGGACGGCGAGTTGGTACCGGCTATGGCTTCTGGATTGACAACGTCATGGTGGGTGGGTGGGTGGATGGGTGTGGGAATGTGTAGTTTATGAGGGGACGAGTGGGTCTTGAAGGGTCAGATGGAAGTGTAGACGAAGGATAATGGAACTTGAGTGCCTGCTGTAGATGTTTAAAGCGGGGAGGAAGGTATTAATGAAGGCAAAACACGGTTTCTCACAGTCTCTTTTTTTTTGTTGCGTCAAGAGTTGTTCCACCTCGTCGATAGGCCTTTCAAAGTTTTTCCGAAACTGGGGCCACCTGACGCAAGCGGCCGGAGCGTGGAGAAAGTTTTTCCGGGGTGCGCCTTCCGCGGAATCATGAGAGTTGAATCATGGATACCATGGGACGATTATTTCGATTCCGAGATCCCGTCTGCTATCTACTCAGCCCGTTAATTGTGGGGGTGGGTGACATATGATTCAGGACACTTGACACTTGTCACTGGAGTTTGTAGCTGATCTCAGATCTAGGCTGCTACGTACTCCATCTCTCTCTCTTTGGTCTGGATTTCCCTGAAAGTTGAACTCAATTGAACAGCTACTAGAGCATAGGAGATAGGAGCAGCCCGGAGCAGCGTACGCAGATCACTCTCTGTATTAACCAGAATCATGATATTTGCACTGGAATCAAGATTTTGATCTAGCCCTAAGTCAACCAGGTGCTCAGTGCTGATTGATATAAAGACTTATATGTACCTATAATGAAACAGCACTGCTAGTCAACGTTCACTTGACTTCGAAGGATCCCACTAGTGAAGAGTGAAGAGCTCTGGACGTCGACTGATCAAGCAAATAGTATGAGCAATTCTCCCAATGAGTCAGTGACTCACTACTCAATCAACTGTACCACCAGGCTCATGCACCATAAATAGTTGGGATACGCGAGAATAATGATTTTGAGTGGAGGCACATCCTGAATCTCAAGCCATCCACTACTACGGTACAACGATGCCCGATTAGATAGCATATATAATGAAGAAGCATTTATCCCGGGTGGCGATTGGTACACCTATCATACTGAAGACATCACCACAACTAGTGAACTGTGAGCTAACAAATCAAGCCACAAGAAGAGAGTGTGGCTGGTAAATCTCGAAATACTATGTATCACTCGGATGGTACATAGCCCACACCCCACATCTTATCGATGACATCTACGTAATTATGATCAGTAGAGGCACACCTTTTTTGTATGATTTAACTTTCGCTTTAAGCATGGCAACGTCATTACGTCCAATACGCTTCAAGGGTATATGAACCTGGAAACCACGTATTACAGTGTTAACAGTTATGGCTTGTAGGTTTCTTGCTGTTTTACTTTCCCCATACTGCGATTGGATGTGGATTTGGCACAAAAAATTTTTTGTGACTCCGGTAGTAGGTACTTGAAACTCCCAGAGAGCCGCGGGGCAAAATGCGATAAAGCACCTCCGCTTCGAGAAATGCTCGAGAGTCGAGACTCCGGACTATAGAGATGGAGATACCCGGTGATGCTACTATACCTTATTAAGGAGGCCTTGAAATGGAATTAAACAGAGATTAATGGGTCAACATGGCATTGTCGGTGAATTGACCATACGCACCATGTTTATATTCCAGTCACCACCTTCTGTTAAGTAATCTCGAGCCTCTGTTTACATCGAGATCTCGAGAAGGAGCCAAAAAAAAAGTTTCTCGAGATAGAGTTATGTGTCACAACAGTCACACGTCCGAAAGCAGAAGAGTGGCGCAAAAATGTGCCTCGGGATGCACACAATGCTGCACCTACCGATGGATTACGGAAAAAAAATCTCTGGAAACACAACTTTTGTTCTATCGATGACCCTAGGCAAATGACCATCTGAAGGCGGTACCAGAGGCTACAAAAGATAGATTCCAACTGGATTTTACATACAATTCTTGGAATTGACATGTCCTAACCATCTGCCCATCATCAATGCGTGACGAATGAGTACCCAAGGTGGGTTGCCCCAGCAGCGGAGCGAAAAATGGCGAACACAGAGTCCAACGGTTTTCGCCACTGCTATGCAATGTTATGCGAGCTGATTGCGCAAAACGAAAAAGAAATGCGTCAATTTTTTTTCCTTCTTCCTCTACCTTTTCTTTTGTAAGAAATCCCTTGGGAAGAGATGACTTGATATATAAGTATCAAAAAATTTGCCTCCCGGGTAATATCTTCCCATCTCATCGCTTGACACATTCTTATCTCACTCGATTTCAATATCTTCAGGTACCGTTGCTACACTCGATCAACATCCATTACTGCTAGCGTACTTTGACACATAATTGACACATACTACTTGATTACTACTACCATCAACATGAACACCGAATTCGCAATGGCCATGACGCCTGAATTGTCAGAGGCCCGTCTCGAGGACTTTGGTCCCATCATGAGAAAACACTCCAAATCCTCTGTTGTCTCCAGATCTGAGGATCAATCCATCCCATCTCCCCCAATGTCCCCATACTACGATGGATCTGCTTCCTCTTCCGCCTCGTTGGTTTTCACACCTCGTCAGAACCTTAGCGATCTTTTGAAAGATCTACACCACAAGAACATTGGTGACCACAGTGGGTTGTTACCAGCCATCAATGACGACGAGGCCGAGGAGTTTCCATTGAACAGATATGACAGATTCCCATTGACCGTCAATGCCTGGTCTCACGCAGGTGTTAAAGGCTACAAGTCCGCTCATATGAAGTTCTTGAGTCAGTACTCTAGCCGCTGTAAGAGTGGTAGAGTGGAGAAGTCCACTCCTCAGAGAAGATTCGCTCCAAGAAGAGTGACCAAGTACGTCTATCAGGAGCTTTCTGATTCTGACTCTCAATTCGAGAAGGTCAGAACCCGTCGTGTTGCTCGTGAGACTTCCAAAGCCGTCGATTCAGACTATGGTACACCTTCTTCCACTGTCAAGGCCGCTCCATCTACACCAGTCACACAGAGAAAGCGTAAACCAGTTGCCTCCCCATCTGTAACACACGCTCACATCGATTGGCAATCAGTTCCAGACTACTGTCCAGACGTCTCTACATTGCCTAACAACCCAAGATGTCTGAAAGTGGAATGGAAGGGTCAGCCTATGTCTCTTGTTGACGATCCCTTGTGTGATAAGTTGCATCCAGCAGAGATCACATTGGCTTCAATCTTGAGACTGCCATGTAACGTGTACTTGGACTCCAAGCGCAGACTGTTTGCAGAGAAGGTGGCCAGATTGAAGAAGGGTCTCCCATTCAGAAGAACAGATGCCCAAAAGTCCTGTCGCATCGATGTGAACAAGGCTTCTAGACTGTTTGCTGCCTTCGAGAAGATTGGCTGGTTGGACGATGAGCTCTTTGAGAAGTACCTTTGACTGGTAGGTTTCTGGTTCTGGGACATAAATTTGGGTTATACTACTTCGAGGGATTATTGGGCTGTTATATTTGGTTACAGGTTAAGCTCGCTCTTTCACTTCTCACATCGCTTCCTTTTACTAATACTTTGAGTTTTGGTTGTTTAATTGTTTGTTATAGTTGGTTTTTTTTTTGGTTGGTTATTCTGGTTTGTTTGTTACACATTTTGTTTGTTTGTTAGGTATTATGTATAATACATTTGTCAAGGATTATAAGATATTAACTGACCAATGTAGACATAGACGAATCAAACGTTTCGATAATCAATGTGCAAAAGAGAGAAGTTCAGAGTGACGTATAAGTCTATGCCCCCTCCCCCACCAGTGCTCATAACACTTCCCGATGCGGCGCGTCTGTGGCCCCGCTCCTGCCAGCCTGCCAGCCACGGTGGGGCCAGCATTTCGACGTGGGTTGGCGGGCGCCCGAAGCATCAACAAAGGCTCGAAATTATAGCACGACTACGCACGATAACCGCAACAGGCCTCCATCGCCAACGTTGCTTCACAAGACATCTTACAGCGGGAAAACCTGGTGGTTCACTCTAAAGCAACTCCACACATCACCACCATACCACATAGCAGAATCACCCCTCGTTTTCGTCCACCAGGCGGCGCCAACCATCAGATCAACGCCCGCAATCTTCCCCCTATCTCACCTTCCATACGCGCCCGCCCACGAGGTTCAGTGAACGCCCACTGCCCACACACTCGCTACACAACCCATATCAGCTGCTGGATACCGCTGGTATTGGAGCATTCAACCTCTCGGTCAACGTCAGGAGAAGTCTTATCCCAACCGCCCAAGAGGATCACTCGCTGTCACGCTCTGATCACCGGCGCTAATCTTCTCTTTGATCATCATATCAGCACTCGCTTCATCACACCCAGCGGTAACTTACACTGAGAGCTTACCACAGCTGGTAACCGCTCGTACCAGAACAGTCACATCTACGTCTTTCTTTCCCAGAAAGAGTCGTTCACTTCATCGCAAGTCTACCTCTTCCCTCAGTGGTGTGCCTTTAAACATTTTCCCCACCTTCAGTCGCGTCTCACGTACCGTTTGCTACAAATCATCAACACCGACAACTTCACTACAGCAACGCCCTACCCGTCTCACCACTGAACGTTCCGGAGTCTCCATCACGCACTGTCTTGTCTCCCCCCTCCGTCGCGCTAAAGTACGGGAATTTATCAACTACTCAACTCCTCCCTTCTCCACATCGTCCCTGTATCCACATTCACACTCACATTCACAATCACATTCAGTCAACATGTCATACTCTTCCCAAGAGCGACTGCCCAGTGGAGTACCCGCACAGATGGAGCGACAAAGGCGCTACTCCTCCTCGGTTGCATTCCATAATCAGGATACACAAGCCGTGTTCGAGCCTGTATACATCAACGCAGGGGACTCGATGTTCTCTACCGCACATAACAACTTCAGCTTCGAGAGTATAAACAGCTATCCCGATGAGAGTGATGAAGTCTTCATCAACAGACTCCTGTCTCAACCCGATGAGCAAATCGTCGAGGGACTACAGAGACAGTATGACTTGTTGAATGACAATGGCTCCACCAGTGAGATATCACCTGCAATGGAGAACAAGCGTGAGCGTTCCTTGACACTAGAGAGTTTACTGGAAGAGGACCCATTGGAGTTCTTCACCACAGGGTTGGAGAGATAGCGCTCTAACGATACCATCATCGAGGGCTCTTCACCTATCAACTCTGAAACGTCTCCATCATCACAACTACCCAACGGTGACGTCCCATCTATGATGCGAAACACCAACAGAAGTATAGTCAGTCTTGCAGAGGAACAGAACTCATAGTCAAGTGTCCCGTTATCTCAAACACCAACACAACATACCGGTATCCCTACACCTGCCAACTCTACCATCATGGGGAACAACTCATCCTCACCAAGTCTTATTGGCTCCCAGCAAGGTACCACACAACAGGTGTATCCACAGCAGCAGATATTCACTACAGCAAGGTATTCTCCTCCAGAGGAAACCAAGGCGCTTCCTTCACAGTACATGCTACGACAACAGCAGAAGCTCTCATCTCAGAAGATCAAGCAACAAGAGGCATTGGCATTCGCCAGCAGGCAACATCAGTTCCAAGTCTCTGCTCAGATACGAATGCAAAATGCCCATCTGATGCAGCAGCAGCAACAACAACAACAACAACAACAGAAGAAGCAGGCCACTCAGCAATTCCAGGCAAGAGCTGCACAAACTGCTCAGGCCCATGCTCAGATACAAACTGATATGAACTCTACTACATTGAAGAAGGTCTCTAAGAAATAGACACAAGCAAAGAAGGCCGCACAAGCTGCTCAGGTTGCACACTCGATAGCTCAAGCTCAGGAGAAACTGGTGGAGCTCAATAACTCTCCAACACGAGGTGCACAAGCTGCTATTGCTAAATAGGCTCAGGCATAGGCACAAGCGCAGGCGCAGGCTCAGGCGCAGGCTCAGATCCAAACTCAACACATTCGTGCAGCTCCTATCCCATTCCAGCCTATGGCCCCAACGTCTTATCAGAATGTGTTCCCCGCTCAACCTGGTAACCGGTTTGTGATCCAACAGACCCCTCCTCAGCCACCGAGGTATGCTCACATCCAGCCTCAACCTGTCCAACAGATGGATCCATCGATACAACACTAGCCTCGACAGATCCAGCAGGTTCAGCCAATACCATAGCAGCAGGTGCCCTTACAGCAACAGCAGCAACAAGCATTCCAGATTCCATACATGGGTCAGCAAACTTTCCACATTGTTAACACTAACGGACCACATACTCATCCAATACAGTCACCATCTGGACCAAACGTGATTCACTTCCAACAAGGGTTCATACCGATGACTCCTCAGTCTACCTAGAAAGTTGTCAGACGTTCAAGTTCTACTACGAAGTTGTCAAGACCTAAGAAGAGCTCGATTTCTGGTCCATCCTCGGCGTCCTCATCATCGAAGACGGCATCATCTGGTCAGCCATTGAAGAAGTCCAAGTCGTTTGTTGGTACTCAGATGGTCTCGAAGAATGCCAAACCGCTTTACCAGACACTTGATTTCTCAAAGAGCACATTCAGATCTTCTAAGGAGTCATTGAAAGGTACTTCATCCACCATGAAAGTGAACTTGACGAGACAGTACGAGTTTATCATGGAGCATGGTGATCGTAAAGTGTCCAGTTCATCGAGTACATCTTCGCTTCGTCGTTCTAGCAGCTCCACGCCTACTACAACAAAGATACAAACTTTTGCAAAACCACCTGCTATTGATTCACAGAGCATCCATTCGGCAAGATCATCACCGGTGAACTCCGACTCTGGATATAGTCCATTGACTTTCAATGGTAGTTCAAGCTTCATCACTCAACCATCGCCTATACCGTCAAGTATGAACAGGTTCAGCCCTAACGATGGAGATACATCTAGTTTGGTGAGTCCTACAGTGGATAAGTTCTTGTCACAGAGGCAACAACAGCAGCCTCAGCAGCCTTCTCAGCAGCAGAACTTCAACTATGAGAGTTTGGGATTTGTATCTGATGGCAATTTGCAGTGATTAAGAAGATGTAATTTCTAATGAGTATGTTTGTTCGATTAAGTTGTAGATTCGAAGTGTTCTATACGTAGATTAACCACACATTCACTTCTTCTTCTGGGAGGTGGAGTTCTTTGGCAAGTCCTTGATGAATGGGATGAACTCTGGCTCACCTGGGATGTACTTTCTCAACACCTCTGGAATGACCAAACCGTCTTCGGTCTGGTAGTTCTCCAAGATACAACACAGGGCACGCTCGGTGGCACACAAGGTGGAGTTGAGACAGTGGACGTACTTCTTTTCACGGTCGGTCATCTTCTTGATACCACATCTGATCTCCAAGTTACGGGACTGGTAGTCGGTACAGTTGGAGCAAGAGACCAATTCCTTGTACTCCTGCTGGAATGGGAACCAGGCCTCCAAGTCGTACTTCTTAGCAGCAGCGTTGTTCAACTCACCAGAGACGATACCAACGACTCTGTATGGCAAACCGAGGGACTGGTAGAACTCCTCAGACAAGTTGATCATACGGTCGAACTCCTCCCAGGACTTCTCTGGCTCGGTCAAACAGAACTGCTCGATCTTCTCGAAAGCGTGGACACGGAAGATACCCCAAGCGTCCTTACCGTGGGAACCGGCCTCTCTTCTGAAACAAGAGGAGTAACCGGCGTAACGCACTGGGAGCTGTTCAGCTGGAGACTCGAACCACTCGCCGGCGTGGTAAGCGGAGATTGGCTGCTCGGAGGTAGCGATCAAGTACTTCTCGTCTTCACCGTCGATGACCTTGTACAACTCCTCGTCGAACTGGGACAACTGGGCGGTCTTGGCCATGACGTCCTTGTTCATCATCACAGGGGCCTGCAATGGGGTGTAGCCACCCTTCTGTGCGAGGAAGTTGAGACCGTAGTTGATGAGGGCCTGGTTCAAGAAGACACCGTAGTTTCTGAGGAAGTAACCTCTGTGGCCGACGATACGCACACCACGCTCTGGGTCGTAACCGTCCAAACGGAGCAAGACCTCGTGGTGGGAAAGGGCTGCTGGCTTACCGGTGGCAGTGGCGACCTTCTCCACCTTCTCGACGCCGGCTGGCTTCCAGTCCCTGACGAGGGAGTTGTTCTCCTCATCGTTGGAGACTGGGACGGACTCGTGGACGATGTTACCGACCTGGTTGACCTTGAACTTGACCAAGTCATCAGCCTTCTGCTCCTTCTCGATGAGCTCTGCCTTCTGGGCCTCGAGCTCCTTCTTCTGGGCCAAGAGCTCGGTGGCGTCCTCCTTGGCCTTGAACTTCATGCCGATCTCCTTCTGGACCTTGTTGATGGCCTTGTTGCAGGCGTCGAGGTCGAATCTGATCTTGGTCCATTCCTTGTAGTCGGCGATGATCTCGTCAACGAGTTCGACAGAGGCGTAACGGGCCTTCTGGGACTGGCGGATGAGCTCTGGGTTGCCGCCCTTCTCCTCAATGAACTGTGTGATGTCCAACATGGTGTTTGTGTACCTATATTTCTTTTTTTGAAGGTTAAAGACACGTTTAGGTGAAGTTTAGTGGTGGTGGTATTCTGCGCTGAAAAGCCGTGGTGTCCATCAGAGAACTTAGAAGCAGTACGGAGGAGGAAAACGGGAGAGCGCACAACTTTATAGTCGCGCGATGGGAATGAGCTGTTATGCCTGGTCTAGGTAGGTATGGGTGGAGAGATAAGGGCTCAACTTGTTATACTCTAATGGTGCTGAAGGATACTGAATATGCATTGGATCGGAGCATAAGAAACTTCAATTGGTTACTTGTCCTGTTAATGTATTTTATTCTCGTTTATATCACATCAAAAGTAGCAATGCAAGCCTGTTTCCTGGATTGTATGCCTACGTAAGCACATCCGAACAACACTAAGAGCCCTAAAAATTTCTCGAAACTTTCGGACTGATGGTCTAGTGGTTACGACGTCGCCTTTACACGGCGAAGGTCGCGGGTTCGAACCCCGTTCGGTTCAATTCGAAAGTTTTTTTTGCTTTTTTTTTTGTCTCTTCGGACTCTCTTATTAGTTAAAGGGGATTATTGAGAGCTCATTGGTCCAATTATTATAGAAATATTCCCAAAGATGACCCAGATACCACCTAGTAGGCTAACTCACCAACATCAGAAACTTCCGGAATATTTTCCCCAAATCCCGAAGCTCATCGCGGAACATCAAAAAAAAAATTTAAGGCGAGCCATTTTATACATCACTAGAGAAGGTACTACTACTATCTAGAAGCCTAACAATCAAACAATCAAACACACAGAATGGCTCTCAAGTCCACTTTTTCCGGTGACATCGCCGTGTATCAAGTCTCCGGTACCAATGTGTCCCGTTCTCTCCCTGACTGGATGGAGAGAAAGCGTAAAAGAGCGTTGAAGAACGATCTTGATTACCAAAACAGAATTGAACTGATCCAAGGTTTTGAATTCGAAGAAGCGTCGAACAAGATCAAAGTCACGCCCGATGGTAACTACGCGATTGCCACCGGTACCTACAAGCCACAGATCCATGTGTATGACTTGGAACAACACACACTGAAGTTCGAGAGACACACAGATGCAGAGAACGTGGATTTCACCATCTTGTCAGACGATTGGTCCAAGTCCGTGCATTTGCAAAACGACAGAAGCATAGAGTTCCAGAACAGAGGCGGAATGCATTACAGAACGAGAATCCCCAAGTTTGGAAGAAGTTTGGCGTACAACGCAGTGAATTGTGATCTCTACGTCGCAGCTAGTGGGAACGAGGTGTATCGTCTCAACTTGGACCAAGGTAGATTCCTTCAACCGTTCACTTTGGAGTCCGAGAGAGGCGCAAACCACATCTCTGTGAATCCTGTGCATGGCCTGGTCTCTGTGGCGTTGGAAGACGGTACAGTGGAGTTCTGGGATCCAAGAGCCAAGTCGAGGGCTGCTAAGTTACAAGTGCCCGGAACTTACGACGAAGAGGTGTTTGAAGTGACCACTACAGCTTATAAGAAGGACGGTTTGGGATTCGCATGTGGTACCTCGAGTGGATACTCCTACCTGTACGACCTGAGAAGCTCTGAGCCACTCCTCACCAAAGACCACGGTTTCGGTGAGCCAATCAAGAAGATCATCTACTTGCAAGACGACAAGTTCGCAGCCACAGACAAGAAGCTCGCCAAAGTGTACAACACAGACGGGTCACTCTATGCCTCGATGGAGCCTTCTGTGGACATCAACGACTTGGAGTGGATTCCTGAAACGGGTATGTTCTTCATGGCCAACGAAGGTATCCAGATGCACTCCTATTTGATCCCATCTCTCGGCAAGTCTCCAGCTTGGGCCCAACACTTGGATGCCATCACAGAGGAGTTGGAGGAGAAACCAACATCCAGTGTGTACGAGAACTACAGATTCATCACACGCGACGACGTTTACAAGCTCAAGATCGAACACCTTGTGGGGACGAAATACCTCAAGTCGTACATGCACGGTTTCTTCCTCAAGACGGATCTGTACGACAAGTTCAACCTCGCAGCCAACCCACACTCGTTCAAGGACCTTAGGGAGAGAGAAGTGCGCAAGAGAATCGAGAAGGAAAGAGAGTCAAGAATCAGAACCACCGGTGCAATTGCCAACACCAAGATCAAAGTCAACAGGGAATTGGCTGAGAAGATCTCCAAGAAGAGCGGTAAGGACACTGCTGAACAGGTGGTCAACGATGACCGTTTCGCTGAGATGTTCGAGGATCCTGAGTTCCAGGTTGATACCGAGTCTCACGACTATAAGCAGTTGAACCCTGTGAACGCACCTGGTGATGTATCTGAGAAGCGTGTTAGAGCACTCACTGCTGCCGAGGAGTCCGATGATGAGAGAATGAACAAGAGAGGTGGTCTTTCTGATGATGACGAGGATGAGAGTGCTAGTGAGTCTTCATCCTCTGAAGAAGAAGAAGACGACGACGAAGAAGACGACGAAGACAAGGAGGAGATGGACAGATTGCAGAAGATCAAGCGTCAGAAGCAGTTGGAGGCCATCAAGAGAAGAGCACTGGCCAAGCAGCAGGCGGACCAGATGCTGGAGGAGATGAAGATGAAGTCCTACTCCACAGAGACCGCTGTTGGTTCCGGCTTGGACTCGAACGAGGTGTCCTTGGGTAAGAAGTTGAAGAAGCTCGAAAGAGAGGAGAAGGAGAAGAAGGAGCAGACGAAGGGCCAGATCATCCACAAGAAGCCAAGAGGTGAGGCCGAGCTGACCTTCATCCCTAAGAAGGCGGAGAAGAAGCCTAAGAAGAACGTCAAGTTCGATGACAACGACGACGAGAGCGATCCTGAAGCTGAGCAGAAGCACGGAAGAACCAAGCAGAGATTCGAAGGAAGAAGAAGAGCTTCTAAGAACGCATTCCGTGGTATGTAAGAAAGTGGTGTTAGCATGACAAAATAACTCATAATATCGTATTACAAAACAGTAGTGCTAGTATCAGTAACTAATCAGATTACATCTTCTTGTGCTGCTTCTTCAAGTGGGCCTTGAGGTTATCAGCTCTGTTGAATCTCTTCCCACATCCAGCCTCGGTACACTGGAACGGTTTCTCACTCGA
This sequence comes from Petasospora meyerae, assembly GCA_030462915.1. Lineage (NCBI taxonomy): Eukaryota > Fungi > Ascomycota > Saccharomycetes > Phaffomycetales > Wickerhamomycetaceae > Petasospora > Petasospora meyerae. Next base: position 3,112 of record JAKVQR010000031.1, on the reverse strand, counting down.
GTGGGAACGCATGTGTCTCTTGACGTGTTCCGGTCTCTCAAACAGACTTCCACAGATCTCACACTTGTGTACTTTCTTGTTCAACAACTCCTCCGGTTCCAAGTTGGACATTATCTTGCTGAGCTTGGTGGCTTTTCTTCTCTTTGGGTCCTTGATGTCGAAGTTCTTCACTTCTGCAGGTTTGGCCTTGACCTCTGTGGCGTTGATCTCTGGCAGTGGATTGGAGTGTTGTTGCAACTCGGCGTTGAGGTTTGTAGAGCTGTACGAACGAGAGAGAGCAGAGAACAGTAGCGGTTCAGGGTGTTGTTGTGGGGGAAGCTCGTTGTACTGGTTGGCCTTGTCCCAATGGTACTGCACAGCAGCGGAGAAGGAACTTGAGCTGCCACTCTGCACGAGCTGTGAAGGTGTGGTGGTGTTTGTGAGGAGAACAGAAGGGGAGACGGCGATACGGCTCGGTGTCTGGAGAGGTGGTTCTTGTGACTGTTGTGGAGACGCCGTTTGTTGGTAGAATGGGTTACCACAGTTGATTGGCGACTTCATCGAGGCGATGTCCAATGAGAGACGGGACCGTTGACGGCGATGCTTCTGCACTTTAGAAGTCGGCGTCGTGGTGCTGAGAGAACGTGTGTTGATTGGGGAGACGTTGGATCTCTTCACCGGTGACTGTCCGATCTGAGGGAGAGGTGTCATGGCATTGGAAGGTCTGCGGTACGTTGTACGCATTGGGGTTTGCATCTGGGAGTTGTGGTAACTCAAGGGAGAGAACTCGAGGGAGTTTGCAGAGTGGGACTGTGTGAGAGTGAGGTCTGGTAGTGAATTGGAAGAGGCGAGTGTGTTGTTGGAGATGGAGTGAGGAATCTGCCCCGTGGACTTGCTCACTTTGAAGATGTGCATAGGAGGGTGGAGCGTCTCCTGCTGTTGTGGCTGCTATTGGTGAGGCTATAGTGGGTTCATCAGCGCCATGGAGGAGTCATGTGGGGGCATTTGTGAGATCTGTTCGTGTACGTTCAACTCCGACGACATCTGAAGCATCTGAGGTGACTTGCTGAAGGGTAGAATGGACTGTGCCGGCACAGTGTTCCACTCGATCGGTAGCAGGGGATGGGAAGCAGGAACAACCTCGATCAGAGGGGCATCGTTGTTGTTGATGTGGTTGTTGTGGAACAGGAGGGTGCCTTCCGGGTTGATGTTCTCATCCTGCTCTCCGTTCTGGTTGAAGTAGTAGTTGTATCCTCTGAGAGGCGACGAGAAGTTGAACCCAGGGAAAGACGTGTCGTTAGGGGAGCTCATTGTTCACTGATGTACTGGAAGCTGGCAAGGGGAGGCAGATGGGTAGCAAGTGTGTGTGTGTCTGTTTTGAATGTAGTATGTACAAGTGGGAGCCACAAGAGCAGAGGAAGGGTGGATGATGAAGAAGGAGGAAGAGAAGAGAAGGAAACCACACAAGCAACGAAGAGGGAAATGGGAGAAGTGTCGATATGTACCTCATTTACGTCCCGCGGTGTGCCTGATGGGGGAAAGTTTGTGTGAAGTGCTGCGGGCCTTCCGAAAGCAGTGGTGACGCGACGCGCTACAATTTTTTTTCCACCCTTGAGGGTAGAGGGAGTCGGGACGCGTAAGTGTGGAGCGCGTTGAGGCGTTGAGGAGGAGGGCAAAATTGGAGAACCAACGCCATAAACCAATACCTCTAATCAACTACTAGCTAATAAACCTACAAAATCCAAATAACACCCACGCATTCCCCTAAGAAGGCATTCGGAAGTGTTCGGAAGTGCTCGGAACATCGATAACGCGCACAGAGACATATTGAACGCGTCCATATTAAACGCGTCCAAATTGTTCGCGGCGCAGCGTGTTAAATTGAAAGCATAACGTGGCTTGAGGCTCTTTTCCTAAAACGGTATACGATCAACTATGCGGTGTGTTTGTAGTCGTTGGATAGCCTGAGAAATTCTAATTTCGATCATCAATTTTACATTGTTTAATTCGCTCTAGTTGAAGAGATATCTTGAGTTGAAGTTTGGGTATTCTTCACCCCTTCGAAATCCGAGAGTTATTTTCCCCAGATTTCAACATGATCTGTCTAGAAAACACAGAGACCGCCTCAGAAAGTGCTTTGAATCCAATAAAAAATATGTAAATATTAAATTAACAGCTTCAATTGTCTATATGGGGTTTTTCGTCACCCAAATCCATCAAGTTTAGGAATTGTCCGTCTTTAGAGCCATCAACTCCTAGACCATCAGATCACTTTTGCGATGCGATGAGTTAATGGTGTTTGGATGTATTCATAAATCCAATCACCATCCCTTTTCCGACCAACATTGCACGTGCTAATATCCCGGATCTCAGACCCCAGAAGGTGGAGATTCTGATTGCGGCGGCCTTATCAGTTGGGTGATTCATCTGTTTGTTACCTCTGGTACACTGCTATTAGGACCCTACATTGGAGTGTCAGAACCCGCATTCGAAGCCAGCAAATACTCAGAAAATACTCCCTCATACCTCAAGGCTCATACCCCTCAAGAATCACTTAGAAACACACCAATCACTAGAAGAAAGACGAAAGACACCCCACCCTTATCGAAAATGGCCACTGCCTCACTGAAACGCCCCAAGGAAACCACCAGTCACAACTCTCACAAGACATCCAGTCGTGGGTCTTTCTCTATTAACTCCAAACAGAGACTGCAACAGGAAGTATCCAAGTCTCCACCTTCCAAAAGTAAGTCCTATACACCTATCAGACTGCCTTATCTCAAGTACTAAACTCTACCTCTCCCCCCGCACTCAGATCTTGCACATGTGCCATGTAAGTTCTTCAAACAAGGTGCATGTCAGGCGGGCAACGCTTGTCCCTTTTCACACCAGTTGGACTCCACTATGGACGATGCGCCTTGCAAATACTTCCAACGTGGTAATTGCAAATTCGGGGCCAAGTGTGCACTGGCACATATCTTACCAGATGGCAGAAGAGTGAACCCAAAGAGTCTAGCACAGGTGTACCAGAACCATAACCAGCAACAATAGTCTCCACCACAGAGAGTCCAAGAGAGTAAGAATGGGAAGTCTAAATATTCTCCTCCATCCAAGAGAGCCCACTCCATATCCA
>JAKVQR010000030.1:0-18306 GCA_030462915.1 Petasospora meyerae | reverse complement strand
TCACCCACATGCTTGACAGGTTTGGCCGTTTGAATTTTATCCGCTTGAGGTTTTGAGGTCAAGTTTGTGCCGTGAGTCGACTCTAGAGTCTTGTAAACAGGCAATAATGCCATGCCAAAGTTGCACCGTAAAGTCCGATCCCGAACTTATCGGAGCTAACGAGCTCATCACTTGATCTCATCGAAGCGGAACATGCCACCGGACATGTCGGAGTGGTGAACCATCTGACGTTTCACAAATCACTACAACAACTGTAGTACAACACCAGCGTAAACGAAGACCAAATGTCAAAGAGTACCTGTCACTACTTCTGCGGAGTTAATGGAGCAATTTGAGACGTCTGTGAAAGCTTTTGAGCGAAGCTAACGGAGCAATCGGAGAACGAAGTGTGATCCTCGGACCTCGTTCCTCATCTCCAGTCACAGTAGGCGTACTATCAATCATTCATTGATCTTTCGTTCATAAAATTAACATCATTCATGATTAGCTATCAGAGCTTTGGAGAACCCAGCAACCGTTGTTTCATTCCCTCAGGGTACCACTTATCAGATGCAGCGGATTGACCCATATGCCAGGCAGCACCATCAACCACCATAACATCACCGGAGACATAACTAGCAGCATCACTGAAGAGGAAGATGGTAGCATTGGCAATATCCTCCTTTGTTCCAGCTCTTTGAAGTGGGATCTTTCTCGTGAGAGCCTTCAATCCTTCACCAGCGCTGAGTCTATCGAATCCTTCAGTGTCCTGGATCAAACCTGGTGCGATACAATTGAGTCTGATACCCAAAGGTCCCAGTTCCACGGCCAATGCCTGGGACAACGCATCAACACCTGCCTTAGCGGCCCCGACATGTGATTGGAAAGGTACACCATAGTAGTGTAGTGTAGTAGAAACAAAGATCACCGAGCCTTTGTTCTTCACAAGTTGCTCATAAGCGGCTTTCACGGTGTTGAAAGAACCGAGGAGGTCAATAGATACAACTGACTTGAATGCATTGGATGAAAGGTTATTGAAGTCAGACAAGAAGTTTCCAGCAGCACCGGCAATGACATAGTCAATCTTACCCAAAACTTCAACGGTCTTATCCACTGAAGTTTTCAAGGAGTTGATATCACGTACATCTGTGTTTGGGAGCGATAGGACACGCGCACCTTTACGCAATCCTTCAATCTCCTTAGCACATTCGTCTGTTTTGGCTTTGTTTCTTCCCAAGATAGCGGCATTAGCACCTAATAATACCATTGCTTCGACTTGAACACGGCAAATGGATCCAGCACCACCCGTTACGAATACAACCTTGTCCTTGAACAAGTCAGGCTTGAATGTGCTTCTTTGCAGGAAGTTGTTATCCAGAGTGTTTGGCATTGTGTGAAGTTGATCGTAAAAAGTTTGATGTGTTGATCGAACAATGGTTTGCTTCAATACAGCCAACTACCACAGGCGTTTTCAACCTTTTTATGGGTTAACTCTCCATACTGTGTGGGGAAAGGTTGGTGACTCGTGGGCCGAGGTTGTTTGCCCCACATTAATATCGACCCCGTTATTTACCCGTGTCTGCCATGACAGGAAAATGTGTCTCCACCGACAGCTTATTTCCGAGATTCGGGTTTAAGCTGTGACGCTAGATAGATAGACTTGATAAGGTTTGACACATCGTACCGATCAGATGCATTGTAAGCCTGAGAAGGAAGAAGATCCATATACCGCTTTGTGGAAAGCCCATATTCCAGTAGCGGTGTTAGTGGGTACAACACTGATGTGCGGGAAGCCGCGGCTTTACACAGATGTGTCATGTCCCAACTAGTTACGGTCTCAAGTGCGAACTTGAAACTTATCAGTAGTCGTGCTCATTTTTCTGGGTGGGATTTCTGCTCAAGCAACCATCACCCTGGATTCTTGATCTCATTCATCTCTATTTGCGAGATAGCCCATCTCTACGGTCAATATTTTCTATCCAGTGGATCCACAACTCAAGTGCCCAAGTTTTGCAGCGAGAGATGAGCACGCACAGCTTCATCACCCTTTTGCCCTTGGAGGTGGCATCCAAGATTCTCAAGGAACTGGACTGTTTCTCCATCACAGCCACATTGGAGGCTTATCCTGAGCTACAGAGACACGTGGTTCTTGTGACCGACCATCAAGACACACCAAAGTTCTTCAACATCACCGATAGCAGTATCGAAAGACGAGTTCGCTAGAGGTACTCAGAATTCGCAGGCTACAAGGACGTCACATTCGGACAGAAGCTGATCGCACTGATTGAGATCACGGAGCCGGATGAGATTGGTCAAGTGCAGCAAGAGACTCATCATCCGAAGTACATCAGAGACGGCCGTTTGTCGTTTGATTGTTTCCCTCACAACTCCTTTGTCTTCATCGATCTAAGCTGCATGAGGAAAACCAGCAAAGCCAATGTGGAGGCGAGAAGGATTAGCATGGTACTCGACAGACGGGGAATACGTCATCACATCAAGGAAACAGATCTACCAGTACCGAACCCATGGACTATTCCAATCTTACCCCTATCGCTCGGCAATCTAACCACTCTCAGACTGGAACAAGTCTGGGCTCTGAATGATTTGGCAATAAACTCACTCGAAGTCTTGATAGTGTCCTTTCTCAATAGAGAAAAGGGGTCACCAGCCATCAGGAACTGTGAGTTCACACAACTTCAGCAGTTAACTGTGCTATACGAGGAGAGTCTTCCCATTGTTCGAGGGTTGTTCACTGGGGAGAACCTGAAGGTCCTGGAGATCTATGATAGACGGAGCTTAGGGACAGCTTCCCACGAACCTTTCATCAGTGACGAAAGATCAGCATTCAACATCATCAGCGGGTTTGTGGACTTTTCATTCACATGGAGCTGTACACACATTACCCTATCTGGTGTACCTGATGAGCTACTCTCAGTTATGCGGTTCGATAGCTGCACATATCTCTCATGGACTAGACTTTGCCAACCTGGTACGAAAAGAACCCCAGGAAAGAAGATCGTTGATGTGATTGCAGATGAGTTGGTGACGTTGAACATCTATAACAACGTACCCTGTGAGCTTCCAGTGGTTTTTAAATCAAGTGGGAATCTAGTCTCAATGGAGTACCTCACTTTGACTAACACAGCACTCACCATGGATTTTGAAGGTATCCTAACGAACAAAATATTCAGTTGTTTGAAAGCAGTTCACATCACAAACGCTCCACCAACCAATCATACAACGTACAAGGCCCCAGACGTACCCATTGCAGCTGTTGCCAACACATGTGGCTAGACGCTAAGGTCATTTAGTTGCTACGGATGTGAGTCGCCTATTTCAAGCAGATCTACTGAACCATACACACCATTTACTTGTCTGAAAGACTTGGAGATCTAGCTATACACTGAGATCTTTGGTGTCGAAGATAAGAGTGATCATCTCAAATTATCGGGTACCCCTAAAGTGGCAAGAAAGCTCCCTATTCTCGCACCTACTCTACAAAGTCTATGGCTATCAGAAAGACCATACAGCTTACAGAAGTCGCACACAGTACTCGGAAACTGGGTAGGGTCCAGAGTGGTGTTCAATGGGCTCTACTATAGTCTCACAAGGATAAGGTCAGGCCCTTTTCCATTTTCACAGTTCCATATCAAGGAGATTGATCAACTTCTCGAGACTGATGGGAAAGTGGAGACGTATTCCTCATGGAAATATAACGAAGATATCGCGCTGTTCGAGGTAGATGGGTGAAAGTATTTAATATTACATATCTATGACTCACACATCAATACAACCACACCATATAGTCAATTGATGTTCTGTTCATCAATTTACAAGTAGCTTAGTGAGTCTACCCCAGACGTGGAAAATATTAGATAAGCGAGACTAGATCACCCGAGCAACAAAAAGAAAAAAAAAAAGACGTCACCATTTCAGGTTTTTCGCCTGCGTGTGGGAAGTGCGGGAGATCTCATCATCAACTTTAGACACCTGACAAGGAAGAGCTCGTCTATTGTCTTTCTAACCAGCGGCTAATCATCAAGGCGATCGTCCTGTCTGTTGACAAACCACATATACTCATTCACTCACCTGATATTCCAACCCGCGTTGGTGTACACGCTTACCGCTCGGTGCTATTCTTTTCACACGACAAAAACTACGCGTGTTACGCCGCGTATCTGACTTTCCACTCATCATCATCAACAAGGGGACATACCCGGTATCCTTGCCGTTCATTACCACCGTTGGAGAAACAAGGGAGTACTATATACTCGAGTGTACAATCTCAACACAGATTGGAGCTCATACCATCGCATACCTACAAGTCTCATTTCAAAGAGCAAGTCCCCACACACAAGCACACACAACAACCTCTTCAGACATACATGGCACTGTTGCCTCTACACATAACAAGAACAGATTGACCATACAATGTTCAGAAACAGAACAAAACGACGCAATAGAGTGAAAGTGTATCTCTTGGGCGACGCGTGGATCGACAAGGGCACCGGCTTCTGCCTCGGAGAGATTGAGGAAGATGGGAGAGTACCCTTTCTTGTGGTACGAAACGAGCTCAATGACGAGGAGTTACTGTTGAAAGCCAAAGTGGAAGGGTCAATACAATACCAGAGACAACAGGATACACTCATTGTATGGACGGACCTGGATGGCTAGAGTTACGCCCTATCGTTCTAGGAGAAAGAAGGGTGCCAAACGATGTGTGACTTCCTAGTGCACATACACCAGACGAATCTCGCATCTCAGATCTCCCTTGTGAGTGTGCTATCGAATGATATTGAAGGCGAGATTACGGAGTTGATTTGTGGACCCATCAGTTACCCTCCAGTATCACCCACAGCCGAGGACTTGAAGGTCATACTCTGCTGTTTCAATGGCCACACGAACTCTCAGTATTACAGACAGAGCATATTTGAGTTCATCGAACGAAATGACTACATGACCAAGTTGATTTCGATCTTTGAACAATGTGAATAGAGCCGAAAGTTGAGGAAGCTCCATGAACTTTGTTTGATCGTGAAGGCATTGATCGCACATGATGAAGCTTGGGTGATTCGACTAATGGAGGAGAGCGACGCTACAATGAATGGATTGGCTGGCATATTGGAGTACGATCCAGACTTTCCACAACACAAGGCAAACCATCGGTACCTGTTAGAGTGTGGCTCAATTTTCAAGGAGCTTCTCCCCGTGAAGGACACTCACCTCAAGGAACTCATTAAGAGAACTTCGAAGTTACAATGCTTAAAGGATGTCGTCTTGGTACGTGTTCTTGAAGATCCCACATATAACATTCTTAGCACCAAAATATCTGAAAACGAAGGGGAGATCATTGAGAGGCTTGAATCTGGTGATTTCATCGATGAGTTGTTCGACCTCTACAAGACAACAGGAGAAGACGAAAGAGACCACTCTTAGATAACACAGATGAGAGAGGGCATCAGACTACTCCACCAGTTTATCACAACAGCAAAGAATTCCACACCACAACTGAAAACCAACTTCTTCAAGAGTTTGATCAAAAAGGGGTTACTGAAGTGCATAGAGTTTGTGCTTGAGGATGACGATACGGAGACTAGGGTATTAGCATTGGAGTTCATCGTCACCATCATTGGTCATGATATGCTACTCATGAGTAGTGCGATGGATAGTACTAATGGAGGAAACGATATTGAGACCGTGAGACCACAACAAGTGCCCACAAATGCCACTGCTGGCGATCGTGAACTCGATACAGAAGATACTTTCAACCCTGAGATGTATGAGAAAGATGAAACTACAGGTGACGCAAAGGATGATGAGTCAAGGAAAGTGACACTGTCGAACGACATGACATTGATGCTCATATTAACTCGATTTTTCATAGAGGGTAATGAAGTTGGTATTCGCATACAGGCATTTGAGGCACTCAAGGCTCTGCTAGACCCAGTGAGCAGTTCCAACTTACCAAGAGTGTTGGATGAAGAGGAGAATTCTGAGAAGCTTGACACCACTGATTATTTCACCGCATTCTACGAGCGTGTTGCACCTACTTTGTTCAAGCCGTTGATGACGTTGGAGGACAAACCAGTTCAGGAGGATGCCGCATAGGATGACCTCTATCTCTATCTTTGCGAATTGGTTAACTTTTGTACCTCTGACAAAAGCTCATCGAGATCTTTCTTCATGGTTGGGGAATTACATCGTTTCAGAGCATCGTGCTTCGCTGGAGAAGATCACAGATGTGGATTCTGGTAAGGATTTAATCAGATGTATGGAGAATGATTGTACTACTACGAATGAGGAAGACGATGGAGAACTTGACCGTGATGACTTCAGCAATGACGATATCTTAACCGAACCATTGGCAGAGGATGACTCCTTCATACAGCACGAGATTCTGAAAAACTCTGCAGAGTTGACAGTGTTGACCACACCTGAAAAGAGACCACATGAAGAGGTTGATGATGACGATGACGACGACACTGATTACCTTGCCAATGATAGCCTTATCTTGAATGGCACAAATGGTGAACTTAACGGGAACAACAGTGTTTTGTCACCTCACATTGTGAAGAAGAAGACCTTCAAGGAGCGTCTGACCACTGCAAGTAAAAAGTTAGTCTCTAAGATTGGATCTTCCAAATGAACGAGACTGAGGATCACCATATTACAAAACAGACTGTAGTTGATGATCATTTATAATACCTACTGTTACACGAGTTAAACAAGTTATCTATCAGGTGACCATTCTTCTGATCAGATAGTACACCGTTCCGACCAGTCTGAAAGCAGCCATGAACGCCACAATCCACAAGATAACACTGAGGAACACATCCGATCTTGCATTCAGCGTATCAGCAGCACTTGGGGCAGTAGCAGCAGTAGTGTCTGCTGTACTCTGGAACTCACGGATACCACCTGTCTCAAGCACTAAGGCGATGATGACGAAGTTACTGACGATCCAAGTGAGCACCACCATGGATCTGATGAATGCGTAGTAGTTCTTCTGGTCTTCCTCGTCTTTCTCCTTCTTCTTCTGCTTGGCCATCTCAGCCTCAGCCTCGAGCATCTCTTGAGTCTTCTCTGGTTGTACCTTAGGCTGGTGCTCCAAAATGCTCTTCTGTAACTCATATGCTCTATCGATCTCCTGGTTTGTTATTGGAGCGTCAACGAACTGGACTTTACCACCGGAGAGGATCTTGGCATCACCCAGGATCATCGCAGTAGCACCCTTAGTTCCCCATGAGATATCGTGGAGGTTGCAGAAGGCGTAGATGTTGAGGACGTTCACATAAGATGGAGACAAGAGAAGGTATTGGATGAAAGAGGTGAACATGTGCATCGGCTTCAAATGCAGGAACGACGCAAGGAAGTATAGTGCATAGGTGGAAGCAGTGGAGATGATCAGATCACGGAACACTCTGTTGGAGAAGAGAAGCTTTGCCGTTACTACTTGCTAGTTTGTGATGTCCTCGATGGCCTTCACAGCCATGATGATGGCGGCGACGAGCATGTAGATCATCAGCACGGCAAAGAAGACCATGATGATGAGGTAGAAGCGTGGAGTGCCTCGAGGAGTGTTACCGAAGGACAGGATGAAGGTGGTGACGACCGAGAGGAGATAGAGCCAGAGGAACACCACAGAGAGGTATCTGCACGGGTCGTACAGCTTACCGAGTCCCGTGGTAAGGATTCTGAAGACAAGGAAGTAAGAAGCCAACGAGAACCAGGAGACCAAAAGGGAGACAAACTGGTAGATGAACTCCAGCACGAAGGCCAACTTTCTACCGGCGGAGTGGTGAGAGTCTGTCATCAGCTTGTGGAAGCAGACGAGGGAGTAGATCTGGGCAAAGAAGGAGCCGTTCAACCAACGTCTTCTCTGGGAGACAAAGTCGTGCACTTCTTCAGGAACATCCGTTTCCGCAGATGCGCTTCTGCAATAACTGAGGATCCAATTCTCACCCTTTTTAGCCACCAACTCGAAACACAGGATTCTGTCCTCGGCAAGGTACATGTTGGCCTTGAAGACACCCGCGCCGCTATCGTGCATCGTTTCACCAAGGAAGTACTTCTCCAGAGGTTGACCTTGTAGAGCCCTGTAACGGTAGGCAGAGAAGGCACCGGGAAGCACCGAGATGAACCCAAATGCAGACTCCATCGGTTTGTCGAGGATGTTGGACATTTTGTACTCGAAGTTCTGAGCAGCGATGAGTGGGTTCCACAACTTCTGGTAACGTGGGCCCAACATGGCCTTGATCTCACCACACGTTCCCGCACAGTGTGGATTGTCCTTAAACTCTCTCCAGAGATGGTATATGGAATCTGAGCTTGGTTGTGTACCGGCATCCAAGAGGACGACCACTTCTGGGTTGAGCACTTCACCAAAGGCCTGAAGAGCCCATCTGTGGGAGTTGATCTTCTTCTTGTTCTCTTCTTTCAGACAAAAGACCAGTTGTGTAGGGACCTTGGTGTCCTTGAGTGTGACTTTGCCCTTCTCCACAGACTTGATACCAATCATCGAGGAGTGTTCGTAGACATGGGCCACCACTGGATCGTTCTCCACTCTACCTCTGGCGAATCCATCCTGGTAGACACCCATACACGCCATAAGAGCCAATGCCGTTTCGTTGATCTTGGAACGACCATCTGCAATGATTACGACGACGATCTTCTGCCATGCGTTGTCACCCCACGTGCTAGAGTTCTTTCTCGATTCCAAGTGCTCGATATTCTTGATGATACCCTTGAGAGTTCTTGCCAATAGGACGTCCTCCTCGTTGTAGATGGTAACGACGATCATGATCTCACATTTTCTCGGTTGTGCGTAGTACCTGTTTCTCAAGGAGAACTTCTTCTCAACGAACTAACTTGGATCACATGTGACCGCTTGATATCTCATCACACTGAGCTCTCTTCTCACGGTGGATCTTGCCTTGTATCTGTCGAGGATCTGGCTGGGCACTGGACAATCCAGGATCAAATTCCCGTCAATGAGTGCCACTTCGACGTCCATCCCCTGGTGTTCTTCTCCATCGTCTTCATCGATATCTTCTCTAGGAACAGCGACGTTGATGTCGTAGTCTTGCGCTTCGATGTTGTAAGTGGCAAACTCTTCTTGGCTATCGAATCTGTCTTGTAGCTCGATGCCAGGCTTGCTGCTGCTGCTGTTGCTGTTGTGGAAGTTCCTGTGCAAAAGGTGGAAGGGGTGGATAGTCAGTAAGTCTATCTGTGCTTCTGTTCTCTGTAGGGAAAGCGTTGAAAGTGGACTCTGCGATGTTGCTGTCCAGGTAGTCACTGTCTGCATAGAGTGGGTTGTTGATGTTGGAATGTGGATGAAGGTGCTGTTGATGTCCCAGATCTTGGATGGGACTGAACTGTTCTGGAGAGACATAGCTCATATCTGGGTGGTAAAGTTGTTGAGACTCCATACTCAGAGGTCTAGGCTGTTGTTGATGCGATGCGACTCTGCCACGTGGAGATGGATCTCTGTGATGGACAGGTTCGAGTCCGCCCATTCCATCTGGGTGTAAGAGGTTGTTGTTGGAGCCGAATGGGTCTTCTACAAACGGAGCGCTTGCTGGAGGCTACTGATGCTGTGGCTGAGAGTTGTATCTGTCTGAGGAGTAGTTGTAGTGATTCAGTGCAGCGTCGTCGTCATCGTCGTAGTAGTCGTTGTAGTAGTCGTTGTACCCGTTGTAGTTCTGATTGTTGTTGTTGTTGTTGTGTCCGGTTCCCCCGGGAGCACCACCGCCGTACGACATTGTGGCAAGTTATGAGTGCGTGAGAGTGTAGAGAGATCGATTCTCTGTTATTCTCTACCTTCTATGTGAATAGCAGCACGGAAAAGCCAGCGTGTGTCCTTTTATTTGTACGGTGATGATCTGCATTTGATCCCACATTTTTCAGCACGCGTCATTCCGATCTCACGCGTGTTTTGGCCGGGAAAATCTCCACGCGGGCTAATTTTTTTTTTATTCAGCCACAGCCCCGATTTAGTACAGCTAGGGGTTAAACCGTAGAAGGTGTAAAAATAGTTCACCTCAGATATAGTGGCTAAACTAGGATATTAGCGGCTTCAATCTGTGGGGGAAACAAACCTTTGGATGTTTACGTTCGGTTTTAGTGGCATCGCTAAGCACAGCCCTGCTTGATCACAACTCTGTAACATCGATGATACAGGCTAGGGTACTGCCTTGGGTATACGGGGAGGCTGCTGGGAGCTGGGAGGTCATTGTATAGGTTCTAATCACTGGAGATCCTTCATTATGAATCGATCTGGTCACTAGATAGGCAGTATGCTGTGCTTACCGGTTACTGGATATAATCGGCTCTCCAAATCTTCATCTTGAACTACTTTCAATCAATCAATTATCGACCACTGCCTGCCGATATGAGGTCAGATTTTTTTTTTTTTTAAGCCGGACTTCCAGCTGCCAAATTATCTTTTCTGTATGTGTGACAGATGTCCGATGCCCGATGAAATTACGCCTCTTTAATTGCCAGCAATTGATAGCCATATAAAACACCCACCGCTTTCAATATCATAGAGAACCTATCATCAACTTACTAATATCAACATGGGCTACCCTTCACCACTCAAACCAACACTCAGACGCCTCAACCCGGGTGTTTTCCTCGCATCCACAGCTTTTGGAATCTTTGATAAGCTCCAAGTCGGTAACAGAATGGCTGTGCTGTCTGTCCCAAACACCACTAACCAGTTGATAATCTGGTCATCTTTACCAGTGGGGGATGCCTTGGAAAATGCCTTACAAACAGCCTCCGAAGGTAATTAGTTCGATGTTGTTGCTGCAGTGGTACCAAACATCGAACATGCAATGGCTGCATCGGACTTGAAGAAGAAGTACCCTGACATGATCCTCATTGGGCCACCGGGTATCAAGACCGATAACAAGTGGAAGTTGGACTACGAGTTTAAGTTGGAAGATGGTAACAAAGTGGTGAATGGGTCCACTATTGCACCATCTCTCTCGAACTACGACTTCATGCTTTTGAGCGGACACAAGAATAACGAGTTGGTTCTCTTGGATAAGCAGAACAAGACGTTGTTCGAGAGTGACTTGATCATGAACATCCCTTTTGATGGGGTCAACGAGGACCAATACCCAGGAGTGAACCAGAATGCAGGTATGTGGGGGTACCTTACAAGTCGCTTGAACCCAGATAGTTGGTTGGGTAGATACATGTTCAGTGGGAGACTGTTCAAAGACACTCCGGAGAACCGTGATGCCATGAAGACGCTTTTCACTTTGGACTTTGATACCATTGTGACATCGCACGGTATGGTCTTTGAAAAGGACGCCAAGGACCAGTTGAAGAAAGTGTTTGGCCACTATTTGTCGTGATTTTCTAATATAAGACTGTCGACTTTGTCTATCTTTCTTGTAATATCTTGTAGCTGTGCGACGTCCCCGAGTTGATCCGAATCACCGAGGCATCCCGCAGCTTCTAGACGGTGATGAGCTGACAATTGCGGTACAAACCAGAAATATGTCAGCAACTGTGGAATCCACTGATTACACCACTTTCCCCCCACAATGTGTATATAAACGCTCACTAAACCATCGTGTTTCATCTCCTTTTGGTTTGCGGCTTCTATTGGTCTTCCATCTCCCACCAACCACCAACCACCAACCACCAACTACACACTACACATCAAACAGCAAACTACCTAACACTATGGGCTACCCAACACCACTCAGAGCAGTGCATCGCCAATTGAACCCCACAACACTCATCACATCCGTCCCATTCTCACGTATGGACAGACTCGAATTTGGCAATCGTATGGCTGTGATTCGGATCCGCAACACAAACAAGTTGATCGTTTGGAATGCAATCCCTCTAGGTGAAGAGTTTCAAAAGGCCATCAACAGGGCCACTGATGACGAACCTAACAAATATGAGATTGCCATCTGCGTGGTTCCAGACAAGGAGCACACCATGTCCGCTGTGGATGTCCAGCACACTTTCCCCTCTGTGTTTTTGGTGGGGCCAAGCGGGATCACCGATAAGCCACAGTTGAAGCTGGACTACGAGTTCAAAGACTCAGAGGCCAACCGGGTGATTGATGGAGGCAAAGTGCACAAGTTCCTTGAGGGCTTTGCCTTTGTGTTCTTCAACAACCATGCAAACAGAGAAGTCGCCATGGTGGACACACACACCAAGACCCTATTCGAGGCAGATCTTCTCTTCAACATCCCATACAACGGCGACAACCACGACCAGTACCCCCACGGACCACAGAACACAGGCATCTATGGTTGTCTCACTGCCAGACTCAATGCAGATAACACCATTGGGAGATTCCTCCATAGACGTCTCTTGGGGTCCAGCGAGGAGAGTAAAGCAGGTATCAAGTCACTGATGTCTCTACCCTTTGACACGTGTGTCATGTCCCATGGAAGCGTGATTGAACAGAATGCAAAGAAGGCATTTGAAGCCGCCTTTGGGTCCTACATGGAGTGATATCAATACCCTTGTATAGCGAAAATGTATGTACCTCAGAAGTTGTCCCAGTTCTCCTCCTCCTTAGCCCAGCTCTTGTTGGAGAGACCTTGTAACTTGGTCTTCTGCTTTGGACGTTCAATACCAAACGCAGGCTTGATATCATCATCGCCCTCTCCCAACCCATCAAACAGCTTGCCGTACTGACTACCACCTGCAGCACCACCAGCACCAGCACCAGTTGGTTGGTTCAATTTAGAAAGTGCTCCAATACCGTACTCCGAAGTCTCCTGAATCCTTTGGGAGAACTGAGCAGCGGCACGCTTAGCCTCATTGGCCAAATCGGCCTGTGACAACTGCTGAATACCTGGCTTAACCACGGTCTCTGTGACTTCCTCCAATGACTTGGTCACCGTAGAGGAGAACAACGACCAACCTTTGGTGAAAGTACCCAATGGGTCTGCTTGGAAGTTGTCAATGGTGAACCCAGCCAATGAACCACCTTGTTTCTTCTGAGGTTGTGGGGTGTTACCGAACCCTTGGAACTTACCTCCTTGTGATGGAGGCAAGTCATCCGGTCTGGTCTCGTTCTTAGCACCAAGCTGTGCGAAATAGGCCTCGTTCTTCACCTTTTGCATGTTTCCTGGACCTGGTTGTGGGGTTCCCTTTCTAGACCCCATGGCAGCAGGTGTTGCGGAACCAGATGGGGTGCCATTGGCAGAGGCATCCTTCTGCCAGTCCAACTTGGAGTAGTCTCTAGGTGTGAACTCTTTACCTTCCACCTCGGCCATCAGCTTGAGCTTGTAATCTTCAGCAACAGGGTTGTCGAACTTGATCTTCGGATCGCTCTTGAGATCAACACCGTTGGATTCCAAGTACTCGGCACACTTGTCATTACCACCGTGCTCCATACACTGCACCTCCACTGGCTTGAACTGGTCCATTGTGATAGATCTCACAAATGAGATGTGCACACCAAGACCTCTATGGACTCCGGCACACTCCAAGCAGATAAAGATACCAAACTTAGGAGAGGCCCATTGTGGGTTTGGCGCGTTACAGTCAAAACAGCGCTTGTTGCCGCCGGTCTTTTGCAGCTTCACCAGCTTGCGTCTGATGTCCGGGTCAACTGTCCAGTCGTTGTTAGACATCTCTTCTGGATAGTTGGGGGGTAAAAAAGACGAGTTACCGTACGAAAGAGTATACTCGTTGTCCAGATGGGAAATTCCACTTTGAAGTTTGACGTCGTTCGCTCATCGATAACGCCCTTGTGTAGGAGGTGCACGGATGTTTAGGGAAGCCAAATTGCCAGTAGACGGTATGAAAATTTACAAGCTTTGCACTTTGAAGGTGATGAGCAATAGTTGATTAATGGGTGAAGGACTAGAGCTAACCACCCTCATACACATAAAGACACATCTACACAATGAACACACTTGACAGAAGAAGACTGCTTGGACCTCCACAGGCGAAACCCCTCGTTTTTGCTCCACTCCCAGAACCTCTACAGAAGAAAGCAGAGATCGACACAACGCTGGAAGACGACATCGAATCACAACTCAAACGCACATTCATCAAGACTGGCTTGGTAACGAACGCTAACGGATCTGCATACTTGGAAGTTGATGGCAATATCCTATCTGTGAGCGTATATGGACCAAGACCTATCAGAGGTTCATTCATGGAGAGAGCCACTCTGAGTGTTAACTTGGACGATGTGAGTGATGTATTGGATCCGTTAACAGAAATGAAGTTCTGCAATTACATCGAAAACAACTTCCTCAGTGTGATCAACTTGAGCAGATACCCCAAATCAGGGATTGATATCTTCATCAACGTCATCAGTGTACAAACCCCACAAAAGCTTTCACTGAAGCTACTCAGTTTGATCAGTGACGCTACAACAATGGCTCTGATAGACGCTCAGATTGAAATAATCGACGTGGTGGCATCTGCATACGACATTACAAACAACACAGTGTTGTCATTTATCAAGGGTAACGAAGTCGACAATTCACAATTCACAATTCACATTTCACATTTCACTCACAGTCACGAGACTCCAATTATCCAAGACTTCTATTCGCTACTCAGTCTACAATCACCTGACATACCCCACACCCCACACTATTCGTACTGATTCACACATCTCCTGAGTTGTAAACTCCGCTCAGTTTCAATCGAATACAACCCACATTCTCGAGTGTACTCATCAATCCAGACGAGACACACATAATGAACAAACGTGCAGTCGCTGCGAAATCCACCGCAATGGATAGCAGAAGTTCATCGGAGTCACTCCTCTCCGCAATTAGCGACGACAGTGATGACGCCGCCATTACCACCACCACAACAACAACCACTTCCCCAAATCACAAGAAGACACACACAAATGTCACTGGTAAGACTCCTGATGGGAGAACGTTCACAGTTCCTGAGACACACGACATGGTGAGATCTCTGTTTGACCCGACTCTACGCAAATCCTATGCTGAAGTGGTCATATTCCTCTCCCTCTTGGCCAATTTTGCAGTATACAAATACTGTTCCACTCATTAGACAAGAGTACTGGTATTCCTCTGTCTGTACGTATTCTGGAGATTGAGTTACAACCTTGGTATTGGTGCTATCCTGTACAAACAGTCCAATGACAACTTGCTGGTCGAGTTTGCAAAGCGTCAGGGGCTCTTCAAGAACTCTGGTCATACAACATTGTTGCAGAAGTTGGTCCACTGGGAGATCAAGTCCAAGATGGGCAAGCAGTATGACGTTGAAGCCATCCCAATTGAGTTCAACACATGGATCATCTTTAGGCAGTTTGTTGATTTGATTCTCATGCAAGACTTCACGAGTTACATGTTCTTGGTGTACACATGTGGTTAGGGATCCATCTTCTCCCAGACACCTTTGTTGAACCACACAAGAATAGTGCTTGGTTCACTCATGGTTGCATTCAATCTATGGGTGAAAGTGGATGCTCACAGAGTGGTGAAGGACTATGCCTGGTATTGGGGTGATTTCTTCTTCCTAGAAGAGGCCGAGTTGATATTTGATGGGGTCTTCAACTTGTCTCCACACCCAATGTACTCCATTGGCTACATTGGCTACTATGGGTTTGCTTTGATTACGAAGTCCTATCTGGTTCTCATCGTATCTCTGTTGGCACATGCTCTTCAGTTCGCATTCCTCATCTACGTCGAGGAGCCACACATTGAGAAGACGTACGGTACTGACTCCACAAAGATTGTGATCGAGGAGCTTGAAGACAACGAGTCTTACTTGAAACCACTCATTGTTTGGAAGAACTTCAACCCTATCAGACTCACCGATTACCTCACCTTGGTTTTGGCTCTATACAACATCATTGCTCCATTTGTTGTTGACCCACAGAACAACCTGTACACGTACACGATCTTCTTCTTTGCACTTACTGTCAAGGTGGTGCAGTCCTTCATGGTCAGTTACGTGCTGTCCAGATAGAGTAAGGAGAAATGGTGGACCAAGTTGTACTTAAAGTATGGACTTGATAACGTTTCTGCTTACTCAAGCTGGCAATCAGCTTACAATTTGCTTCTGGTATTGTCATACACCTCATTGTTTGCCCTTTGCTGTCGTGAGTTGCTCAATGGATAGTTCCAGAGTGGTCAATGGGTACCACTCAGATTGATTGTGGGAGGTCTTATGGTTCTGTTACAGATTTGGACCAGTTTATCCATCTTCGATTCCATCGGTGAATTTGGATGGTTCTATGGTGACTTCTTCCTTCCACAAATGTCGCACAAGGTTCTCTCCAAGTCAGGAATCTACAGATACCTCAACGACCCAGAGAGACTGTTGGGCGTTGCTGGTATTTGGGGTGCTACATTGATCACATACTCTCCATTTGTGTTCGTTCTTTCCATGGTTTGGACCATACATATGTCTTTGCATTTGGCCTTTGTTGAGAAGCCACACATGATCAAGGTGTATGGAGAACAGGAAATCAAGAAGAATGTATCTGGGGTGTCCTTGACATTGGGTCATCTTATCCCTAAGCAGTTGAACTCCTTGTACAGTACGACTTTCGACCGTGTGGAAGGATACATCAAGAAACGTGCACAATCTGAGGTACTCCATGACCGTCCACGCTCTACTGGGAAACGTTCATCTGTGTCTCATCACCATGGATACACTTTGAACATTGTCAACTTGGACAGTGAGGGGAAGATCGAGATCGGGTTCCCGATCCAAGTGGAGTGGAGCGCACCGGTTGATCATCACTCGAAGGATTGGATTGGGTTGTACAAAGTGTTGAAGACAGGCTCTTCCAGAAGAACAACTCCTATCTCGAGTGGTGGCAGATGGGTCCCAGTCAAAACCAACGCATACCAGGGAAAGGTTAGCGGTGTGTTGAAGCAAGAGACTGTCAATGAAGATGGTAACGTTGTTGGTGTTGTTGAGTTCAAGGGGAACCAATCCTACTTCGAGAGTGGTGTGTACGAGTTGAGATATCACGAGAACAACTCCCATAGAGTACTTTGCATCTCTCAGCCGTTTGAGATTGTTGTTTCAAGCATCTCTGTGGATGAATCCCTGGCTCAATCGCTTCAACATGTACTGCAAAGATGTTACCCATCTGTGGGAGTGGACAAGCCTTTGGACTTCAAGGCCATTGATCCTAGTGATATCAGCAACTTCATATCGTCAGCTACGGGTATCGACATCGCAACGGAGGTGGTATTGAAGCTGAAGACTCTGAAAAACATTAGTGCAAGAGTGAAGAAGTGTAAGGAGGTACTCGATGAACTCAGCGCTGTTGAGAACAACACCCAATGATAAATAGAAAAAGAGAAGTAAAGAAAACTTAACGTTTCAACTGCTGAAGTATATCATGATCCATAGACTCGATCACCTGGACGCCTGCATCCTTGAATGTTTGATCAATGTCCTTCAACTTCTCTGGCTCAATTGCTCTTGCTAGTGGTTTGATGACATGGGTGGTGAACCCAGCAGCCACTGCGGACATGGAGGTGAACTTGACACAAAAGTCGTATGCCAATCCAACAACAAACACATCAGTGATGCCTTTCTATTTCAAAAATTCTTCCAATTCAGTCCTGGTTTCACCCCAGGAGTCTTCGAATGCACTGTAGAACTCAGCATCTTGCAGCTATCCCTTTTGAACAATTGTCTTGTGAGTGTCCACTTTTTTGTAAGCTTCAATGAGCTCTGGAGGGAAAGAGGCACCATGTGTATGCTGTACACAGTGATCTGGCCAAAGCACCTGTGTCATTCTCTTGGTAGGGTCTTTGCTAGAAGTGAATTGCATTGTCTAAAATGGGTTCTTGTTGTGATGATTCGAGGCGAAACTGGTGTGGTCTTTAGGGTGCCAATCCTACGACAAGGCAATGGCTTCCCATTGGTACTTCTTAGCGTCGAGTAGGTCAATTACACCAGGGATAATCTGGTCACCTTCAGGAACAGCAAGAGAGCCACCCGGTAGGAAATCGTACTGGACATCAATCACTAAAAGTGCAGGCCGGAAGCTGGAGGAGGAGGAGGAGGACATCGACTGAGTTGATTTGTAGAGAGTTGGATCAGTTGATGATGATGATTATGATGATGATGATAGAAGATGTCGGATATACAAATCACCCCAGAAATGAAAAAAAAAATTGAACAATGAAGCTTTAAAAGCCATCAAATCTCGATGGAAACTGCTAGAAACTCTGCCATCTGGTGTAGAGAAATCATGTTGCTGTACGGAGAAGTTGCGCAATTGTTGCCCCTAACAAGGAACCCCATAGTGTACCGTTCAGGTGTAACAACAGAATTGTTGCCGCGGAAACCTGTACGGGCGCTTGTGTTCGGCTAATGTTT
>JAKVQR010000029.1:0-12926 GCA_030462915.1 Petasospora meyerae | reverse complement strand
CCCGCTCACACATAACATCACCAGTACGCTCAGGCCTTTTGTTACGGCTCTTCAAGAAGACATTATCGGTTTCATCAATAGATAGAGTTAACTATCTGTATTATTACTCAGAATACAACTAATACATGCACACATTATAACACATCCAACCTCACTGAACCCTCCCCATGGACACCAAACTCAAATCAGACTTGGTTCTCATAAACGACTCAAAGTTGTAGCTCTGTGAATTCTAGTAATCAAAGTACCCGCTGCTGTCCCTGCTCGAGCGCACACTGCTTAGCGTACTCGTTGTGCTTGGTTGCCCCATACGCTTGTTCTTCAACAGTGTTTCCCTACGCTTCACCTCATGCAAAGCGTCTTGCAACTTCTTGATCTCTGACAAGCTAGTCTCATCCTTGCTGGCTTCCTTCATCAATTGTCTTTTCTTATTGAGAAGAATGGTTCTCTGTCTCTTGAGATCCTCCATGATGGCACGTGTGTTTTGCATTGCATCATCACAAAGCTCAACAGCTGATTTCATCTTGGAACCATAACGACGAACCACTCTGGTGTGACGTTGGATGTTCAAAGCAGGAGTCTCAGAAATATCAGTCTCTTCTGATGACAATCTCATGCGGACATTCGAGTCATCACTTTCAAAGGAGAACCGTGATAGAGATCTCATACCCGTCATATCGGACTTGGATCTTTGATGTCTGATGTTCAACTGTGGCATGTCACCTTGTTCATCAGGGTCGCTGTCATCGTCCAGGATGATGGTCTCTTGGAATTCGCCGTTCTCCAACTCCCTCATCTCGTACTTCAATCCAGAGTTCTGTCTCTTTGGAATGTTCAGCGGTGGATCGTCAACGCGTCCACGATTATGGCCCTTGACTCTGATGTTCAACTCTTCCATCTCTCTTGTCAAATCAACCATTTCACCTCTTTGAGGAACATCGGTATCCACAGTAACGGTAGATCCTGAGTTGGAGAAGATATCACTGATTGCCTCGGACTCATGACTGGTTTGTGACATCTCTTGGGATCGTACCTTCAAACTCATCTGTTGTGAGAAGTTTCTGATCTTATCTGCTTCAACTGTGTGACATGGGTAGATTCTCTCTGGCTGCATGTGGTATCCCAGTGGAACTGAGTCTATGTGCTCTGGATCCTTTGTTACAGTGACCACAGGGGCCTCTGTCACTGGGGTGTATCTCAATTTGTTGTGACCAGATGGGATCTTGTAGATCTCTGATTGTGCGGCAATAGATTTGTCCATCTCTGTAAGATCCTCCATGGTCAAGTTCAATGAGGCACCACCAGATTGCATAATCATATCACGCAAGTCCAGAATCTGGGTATCATCCTTCTCATCCTCGTACTTGTCAGATTCGATATTAATGGACTCCTGGATCGAATCTTGGATTGAGTCCTGCATGGAGTTCTGGACAGATTCCTGTAGTGAGTCCTGAATAGAGTTCTGTAGTGACTCTTGGATTGAATCCTGGTAAGAGACATCGGCCTCCACTTCCCTGACAGTAGGTTGTGTGAAGGTTGACTCGACTACTGGAGTTGGGGAAGCAGGTCTCCAGATGCCAGTTGGTTTGTTCCAAGGTTCATACAACTCTGTCTCTGGAACATCTGTATCCTCTTCTGGCAATGGAATCTCAATATCAAGAATAGACTTGGATCTTCTATGCTGATGTGCTCTGACTGGTTTTCTGACAGGTTTGTCCTCTGATTGACTTGGTGGTGGTGGTGCTTGATCGTGTGAGCTTTCAAGTGTAGCTGGAAGTGAACGTCTATCACCAGGTAAACCGAAACGTCCAAACTGGTTTCTTTGTGGAGACTCGGTAGGGAAGTGGTTGAGGTCACCTTGTTCGTCAAAGATCAGTAGTCCCTTAGTGGATGGTTTCTCTGGCTCAGCAACGATGTCTCTGGCTTGTGAAGATTGAGGCAATGGCGGAAGATCCTTGACATTGAGAGTATGACTGAGTCGTGTGTTCCTCTTTGTAGGCGTTGTGTCGAGGGTAGTTGTCTCGAGTTGCTCTTCTGAGCTTTGTTGTCTTGGTGGGAAAGAGAAGCGTCTGTTCAACTGGTTGTTCAGCCTCTTAGCGACAGGACTTGGGTTTGCAATCTCCTCTTCATTGTCGTAGCTGTATCTTGTCTTCTTGATTGGTGCAATTTCAGCTGTATCCAGCTTGTCTGGGATGACCACAGATGACATACTCTCAGTCTTTGAATGTGTTGATCTCGGTTGAAGCTTTTCGTTCTGGAGAGGCACGATGCTGTTCTTGCGTTGCAGTTTACCTTTGAAGTAGGAACCTGTCAAGAAGTTCTCCTCGAAGGGCTCATAGTCCACACCGTTGTACACGAGGGATGTTGGTCTTGGTTTGTTCTTGTTTCTTGGAGAGAGAGGTGGCGGCAACGTGACCTCCACTGGGATCGGTATTGGGAGAGAGTTCAACTCAGAGTTTGGTCTCACAAAGAGCTTCGAACGGTCTGGACTTGTGGAGACAAGTACTCTCATCGAGTTAGCAACAGAGAGTCTGTCTTGTCTCTGGGCGGCTCTTCCTCGTGGCGGCTCCATGATGGTCTTCGTAGAGATGTTGACAACTTGTTTACGATCAAAGCTGTCGTCCTCATCAACGTCTTCCCAGTCGTCTTCACTCACAAAGGAATCATGGTGGTGATCCTCGTCCTCGTCATCGTAGTCATCTTCGTTCTCCTCCTCATCAGTGCTGTGTTCAGAGTCTGAGTCCTGTGCTGGTAGAGAGAACCTCACCTGGGAAGTTGAACCTGTGAGCTGTCTCTTGCTTGGTGACCCGTTCTTGACCATGGACGACTGGAGCACCTCGCCGCTCGGGGTGATGTAAGTGTTGCTCTTGGAGGGACTCATGGACAACATCGTGTCTGTCGATACCAATGACGTCTGTCTTCGTGTGTGTCCCTTCTTGAACGACATCTCAGGGTAGGTTTACGTGTCTGGAGACGTGTGTGAAGGTGAGAGTCTCAGGTGAAATTAAATGTACACTGCTGACTTGAGGATACCGCCGCGGCCTTTTGAGGTAAAGTGAGATTGTTTTTCCCTTTTCCCCCCTTGTACGTATAAAGTGGTTCCTACGTAGTTTACTTCTAGGGCGCACATCGCTTAAATTTTCATACTGCAGTGGGCTATTTTCAACCCTTTCGGCCTACAAAGGGGGGATGAACTCGACAAAAAATTTCGATAGAGTGAAATCTAGGTTTTATATGACCTTATAGCACATCATAGAGACCTACAAACCCTCGATTTAACACCGATTGGCTTCCTTTACCACCTGTTCAAGTCTAAATCCCCGATCTAACTGGGGCCGAAAAGTGTACGCCAAATTCATATTTGTTTACATATTTCCGTTTTGGGAACAATACAGATCTTATCTCGGTAAGGCCACGATGATTACGTAATGGCCAAGTCACGTGTACTGAAGTTTGCTAAATGGTGTAACTTCTTCCAATAGTCTTCAATTACTCAATTGTCTACACCTCAAGCACAAAGACAGCGTTTATAATGACGAAACTTTAACAACCAAACACACAACACGACACATGATCCATGATACGATAAATAGAAACCAAAATGAAGTAAAGAAGAAGACAATCACAAGACAACGTTCTTGGCCAACTTGTTCTTGTACTCAGTGATGGTACCGTCCCATCTGGTACATGTCTTGTTCTCAACAACGAAAATGTCCTTAGCAATCTTGTCCAAGAGACGGAAGTCGTGCGACACGACACAAACACCACCGTTGAAGGCGTTAATAGCCTCGGCAAGGGAGTCAATGGTTGGGATATCCAAACCGTTAGTAGGCTCGTCAAGCAACAAGATGTTTGGAGCCTCCAAGGCCAACAAGGCGAACACAACTCTGGAACGCTGACCTTCGGACAAAGTGGCCATCTGGGCAGTCTGACCTTCACCGGTCAAACCGAAACGACCGAGCTGACCTCTCCAGTACTGCAAGTCCTGGGAGATGTGAGAGAACTTGTCACGGACAAACTCCAATGGGGTCTTGGTCAAGTCCAATTGGTCAGCAGAGTGCTGGGAGTAGACACCGACCTTGATGTGTGTGTGACGGGAAACACGACCAGACTGGGCCTGCAACTGACCGGTCATGATCTTGAGCAAAGTGGACTTACCAACACCGTTTGGTCCCACAAGGGCAATACGAGAGTCCATATCAACACCGAAGTTCAAGTGCTCGTACAAGTTGTGCTCTGGGTTACCATCGTAGGAGAAAGAGATGTCATCGAAGGACAAAACTGGAGGTGGCAACTTCTCAACATCTGGGAACTTGAATGTGAACACTCTGTCAGCAACAACCTTCTCAATAAGACCATCGGCCTCCATCTTGTCCAAGATTTTCTGTCTGGACTTGGCCTGACGCACCAAGTTGGCATATGTACCGGCAGAAGCAATGAACTTCTTGATGTGGGCAATCTCATCCTGCTGCTTCTGGTAGGACTTCATCTGGTTGGTCTCCTGTTCAGCTCTGGTCTTCTCGTAGGAGTCGTAGTTACCACCGTAAGCCCAAAGCTTCTTCTGTCTCATGTCGATCATGTTGGTACAGACACCGTTAAGGAAATCCTCAGAGTGGGAAACCAACACCAAGATACGGTCAAATCTCTTCAAATACTCTTCCAGCCAAACACAGGCCTCCAAGTCCAAGTGCGCAGTTGGGTCATCCAAGAGCAACATGGTTGGCTTGACGAAAAGGGCCTTAGCAAGGGCAACACGCATCTTCCAACCACCAGACATGTCTTTAGTCTTCTTGTGGATGGTGGTCTTGTTGAAACCCAAACCTGTAAGGATGATGGCAGCTCTGGACTCGAAAGTGGATGGGTCCAACTCGTCGATCTTCTCATAAAGTGGCTCCAAGAGTGGGGACTCTGGACCGTCATCGACGATGATCTGTTCAACAAGGTCCTCCATTCTCTTCAACTCGTGCTCGGCCTCACGGACAACGTACTCCAAAGCGGACCACTCGGTTGGCTCAGCAGGCTCGTTGAGCAAATAGATGTCGATGTGCTCTGGGATTGGGTACTCTCTAGCAGCAATGGCCTTGAGCAAAGTGGACTTACCGCAACCGTTCTCACCAAGGAGACCGTAACGACGACCGTAGTTCAATTCCAACTCGGAGTCCTGGATAAGCACCTTACCGTGGAAGAGCAAGGACACAGAGGAGAGCTTGATATCTCTGGAGGTCTGGAGGGAGTCCAAGACACCGGTAGTGACACGGTCAGAGATACCGTCCTTGTCCTGCTGCAACTTGAGCATCTCAATCTCCTTAGCAGCGGCATCGGCGTCGGAGATGTCTTTGTCCTTCTTCTTGCCCTTACCGGCGGCGGCCTTCTTGGCCTCTCTCTTAGCTTTAGATGCGGAAACAGCCATTGTTACTTCGTTGTTGGGGGCGGCAAGAAATAGAGAGTGAGCGTTGGAGTTGAGCTGTACTATGGCGAACAAAATTCTTATGAAAGCTCGATGAGTTTCCAGATGAAAATTTGACGGTGTGGCACCTACCGCTGAACATCATGCAAAAAAGAAAAAAAGTTCGCGGATTTAGCTAATAAGTTACGTAAGCCCCATAGTAAATTTGTAGCCACTCATAGTGGAGCATTTGCAAGATGACATCATAGCCCATGGTACTCAAATTAAGGAATCAAGGAAGTCTTCATCCTCTTTAAGGTCTTCTGGTGTGTCGTTGGCCCATTGTTGTTTCTTCTTGAGATCGTTCATGGTGGATTTGTTAAACTCCTTCTCTGTCTTCACTTTGAGGTCCTTAGGTGGTTCGTAAACGTACTCTGTGTTGGGTTTTGTCTTAGTGGTATTCTGATCATCGTCGTGTCTTGTGAGTTCAGCGAGGAAGTCATCTTGTGTTTTCCTCTGTTGAGGCAGGTCAATCTCCTTGTTGAGATACAGTTTCTTGAAGTCGATCTGCTTCAGTAGTTGCTCATCTGTATCGTCTTGAACGTGTATCGTCAAGTCTGCCTCGTATCTCCAGTGATTCGAGGGTGTCTCTGGTTCCTGAGCCAGTTGTGCCAGCTGTTCTTCACTCGGTGGTGTACCATCTGGGTTTGTAGGGATATGGACGGGTTGGTCATTTGGTTGCTCCTCCGTTGATTGTTTCTCGTCTTCTGTCTTGGGAACAACTTTTGCGTAGTTCTTCTTATGGTGGCGTTTGAGTTTGGTCTTGTCCTGAAACTTCTTTCTGTTCTCTTTCTTGAGATCGTATGACATAGCTGGGCGGTTGATTATTGATTTAACTGATGGTCAATGGAATGGTGATGGCGATGATGGGGTTGATGATTTGAGTCTGGTCACTGGTGGTCTTCGCTTTCCAGCATTCTCAGTAGGGTAACCGACGATAAAATGCGCCGGCAAACTCTTAAATGCAATTATTATATCCATCGAATCAAGGTAATACGATTCAGATGCTTGGGGTATTATCCATTGTCTATCGTATAATGTTGTATGATAGTCATAAACAGTCATTGTCCTCCCCCAAGTATCTCAAAGACCCTCTAAACCAGCTCCTAAGGGAACTCGACTCACTCAATCATCATTCCCAAAACTGTCATCAATGAACGATGTCTCAGCAATTGGCGACAGTTCAAGGTCTTTCTGCATCTTGAAGGCTGTCCGTGGAGTACTGAATTGCTCAGTTAATCTCTGTGTGTCTTCACGTACTGGATCGTCACCCTCATCCAACCCACGAGTGTCAGGAGTCGACACCACAGATGATACTGTAGACGTCTGCAAAGGCTCCGATACGGATCTTCTCAAATGATCCCTTGGACTGCGTCTCGATAAAGATGGATGGCTGAACAGAGTCACTGTCTTGTCTTGAGTCTCAAACTTGGTCTTCAAAGGAGCAGACTCCATCACACCCAAGTGTCTTGAGGAAGAACCCTTAGCACTGTTCAACACTTTCCCATGTATACCTTTGAGAGGAAGCGGCGTTGAGTGTGACATGATCATTGAAGGGCCATCTTCAAGCATCACATCTTCAGGGATCCCGTTGATCTCATCCAGTAGAGAATCATACGATCTGGATTGTAAGTTCATTGGTGAATGATCGTCATCATCAGAAAGCCAAGAGTATCGACGTTCACTGAACTCGTTTTCATAGTTTGTAGGCAGCTGATGGTACTTGAGCGAACGCTTCGGTCTCAGCAATGGATCGGTCTCGAGGGAAGTTGGTGTCATTCGACTGTCAGCATAGGTGCTTTGAGTTGACTGAACAGTGAGTGGTGGAAGCAAGGTGCCACTTGTATGCTCATCGGTCTGATCCTCAACCGGCAATGCTTCAGACAATACATTGTTGCTTGATTGTACACTCACATGATTGGTCTGTAATTGGCTTTGTGATGTAGGTTCATGATCTTCATCATCTGAGAAGTACTTCCTGTTGAATAGCTCTTCGTCGTCATTGAAATCCCCGTCCTCATCAAAGTAGTTCATATCTTCATCGAAATCGTCATCCTCATAATAGTCGTTAATGTAGAAGCCGTGCTGTCTCACATCGTTGTTTGATGTAGCAGTGGCCTGTTGTTCTTCCTGCTCACTTTTGTAGTACTTCACCGATGCGTTTCTCCCAGTCATTCCGTCTTGCTCAAAAGAGAATTCACTTCCAGAGGTGTTGCCATCTTCTGAATCATCATCATTGTCATCGTCAATGTCAATGCCAATGTGCGATTGGATTTCCACTGGAGGTGCTAAACCAGTAGCAATTGCATTGTTGTCCTCCAATGTCAGCTTATCAAACATCCCGGGATCCAATTTGGGAAGCTCTGAAGCATCTTCGGTATGTTCTTGCACAGACGGATCAGATCCCACGGGTGAATCTGCGGTAATTATCTATGCATGTCTGTGGATGATCTTCTTTCTCCTGGTATTCGATTTGGCAATCCTTACAGGTGATAGGGATTGTGTGTCTGGTATCTCCAACACGGTATTGACGGGTAGTTCCAAGACATCTTCACTGGCATCGACAGGCGACGACTGATGTGACTCGAGAAGCTCAGTAGACTGTCGATTGGACTATACTGAAGGTGATGATTTCGCACTGCTTTGTTGATCCTCCGTCTTGTTGTCCGATGCTGTGTGGAACACTTTGGTAACCACTGGAGTGGTCTCTCTCGCTCCTGTGCCCCATTCGTGAGTCCTTGTTCCGACAATCGTGGGAGGTGGGGAGTTTCCTGTTGAGAGAAGAGGATTCAATGAACTTGAACTCGATGATGTCTTGATCTTGCGCTGAAACAGTCGTTGTAGCTTCCCATGAGACATAAGAGGCTTGGTGAATGCGGGCGATTCGAGAACCACTTTGCTGCTCCGCGTGGGTGATTTCTTGGGTGATGTTGGACTATCTGAGACGGAACTGGATGTACGATGATGAGAGAACATTGTTGAGTCACCATTGGCTGTTCGACCCGTCGTGGAGGAGATTGAGAGCCTATTTGTATCTGATGATGAGCGGATAGAGCTGTGTGTGTGGCTGGTTGAGGCTAGCTAGTACTGGTCTGGCTTCTCAATGCTAGCACTAGATGAGCCACGCCGGTGTGACTTGATGAAAGCCTTCATCCCCTTGAGTGGTTTTATAGCTGGAATGGCACCATACCACACCAAATGTAACTCTTACGTACCGCAACTTGTATGGGACTGCAGTTGATCTCGGTAGAGCGCCCGTAGAGTATGAGTGGTGCACGGGTGTTGACAATTCACCGAGCAGTTTGTATGGAACACCCGAACACCATCGTCGCCATTTGGTACCCAAACAACCAACAAAGCCTATCAACACCACCTTTCAACAACAACGAAGGTGAAAGAGCTATCAAAAGCGTGTCACATACGTGCAGAAACATCCCCTCAAATGGCTCCACCAGCGAAGAAAGCGAAAAGCGTCTCCAGCTCACCGAAACCCTCGTTTGTTAAGGACTCCTCACTGCTTGTTGGTGGTGTGGAAGTACACCTTCACTACAGAAGCGATAAGTGCCAACCACTGGAGCCCCCTCAGACGGTTGAATACGAGCGTAAGCCCGTGAGATTCATGTATCTTTTGCACGGCAGAGGCCAGTCCCAAGAAGACGCTGGGAAGTTGGCCAACTTGATCCTTGACGCGTATTACCCTACACCGGCTTCAGACCCAGAACCTCTTGTGATTATCACTTGGGACCAGAGAAACCACGGTGGAAGAGTGGTGGACACACTACGCAACAACGACTGGTCCAAGGGGAACCCTACCCATGGTGCTGATATGATGTCCACTATCGACGCTGGAGTGGTGGAGTTGAAGAGCATTGCAGACTACCTTCCAAGTTATCTTCAAGGGTACATCGCTTTTTCCAAAGTGACACAGATCATCGCTGGTGTTTCTATGGGAGCACACATTGTGATTCGTGCCAGTGTGAGATATCCACGTTACTTCCAGGCGTGCATCCCGATCATTGGTTCCTTTGATCTGACCACGTTGTTGTTGAAGAGATTACAACCGGATTTGCAAGGCTCGACGTTATACATCCATTCGTACGGAATCCTCGCCCCAAGATTGGGTCCAGATATGGACAAGCTTCCGGAGACGTTGTTCCAGTTGATATCTGTAGAGGACAGTAGGGTTGCCAGATTCTACGATACAAGAAGACTCAAGACTTTGGCGTTGTTCGGGGCTGAGGATGAGAGTGTACCAATGGAGTGTTCACTACCTTTCTTGGAGGCTATTGGCGAAGAAGTTGTGGAGAATCCAAAGAGATTGGACCCACGTAAGAAGTTCCAGGCTGTGATGTACCGTTGTGGCCACACAGTTACGGGTGAAATGGTCAACCACATTGTTCAGTTCTTGAAGGCCGTTGATATGAAGTGAAGGGATGATGTGGGGACGTCGTACTTGTTAAAAGCTAGACTCTCACGATGTATTATTAACATGCAACTGATCTATTGTACGACGTTATGTAGCTTTACCAATCAGCTTCCAAGTTCCTATTCAAGCAATACCTGATCATCTCCACCAACTCTCCATTTGATAGCGCGCGGTCCCGAGCCGGGTCTATATAGACCACTGATCTTTGTTACACATCGCGATGCAGACTTATAGCCAATTAAGATAAGAAAGACTCAGTACTCTCTGATATCCCTCAACCAACGGTCATGTTTCAATAGCAATTCACCGTTATAGACAAATGGTGTTTCCTGTCTATCCTTCAATGACAACGCTGAGTAGTACTGTACCAAATCTCTAGTCCAGGAAGTACACAGACGACTTTGGATAACCGGAAGGGGAACTTCTCTAAATGACTTCCTCTCCTTTTCACTTCTCATCAGCTGCTGATTGTTGATCCATATGTTAGTGAATGAGATGTTGTGACACACTTGGACATCTTGAGTAGTACACGGTACCTCAAAGCGGTACTCTTTATTCTTAATGACGCGCTTGTATGTGAATGGGCTCATGAGTATAAGTGTTTTCAGTACTGGGAAGTTCTTTTGTGAGAATGACATCATTGGAGAGCAGTATGTGATGTCCAACATCATCAAATGAAGCCGTGAGAACCCATGGGATCCTTCTAGCTATAGGGAATACCCTCTGATATGAAGCTTCTTCAGGAATGGTGCTGCCATCTTCATGTTTTCCAGTTTGATGGGTATGATAGGCTCATGACTCTGTTCACTATCATGCGGGACCAACAAGTGCTCAAAATACACAGACTCAAGCTTGTCCAACATAACTTTTGACTTTTCACTCAACAAGTTAGACAGATTCCACGCCACATTGCTCCCGGGGAGAGAGAAGCAAATGAATTCTTTCAGGTTGGGAGTATAGAAGCGTGGACCGTATCCCTCTCCTGATCGTGTGATTGAGCAAACCATAAACGTCTCCAGCAGTGGGAACTTGAGATCTTTTTTAGGAACGCAGCGAGGCCTTGTTTGTGGATACATGTAAGTCAATTTCCCCCATCTTAACGTTTTAGCTGCTGCTGGACGACTTTGCTCAAACCACATCAACATCATGATATCCGGGATACCGAACAAGTTTAGCTCTTTATATAGGATGAAAGCCTAATGTGTCTTATTACGATAACGCACGTTCAAAACCGAAGCTTCAATATGGGCTGCCTGCGTTTGTGAGTAGTCAGTATCTGTATGATGAACGTCAAGTCCAAACGGCGTCTCAATATTCCAGTTGGCATTGTGAATCGTGAGGATGGATCCATTGGTAAGTTTACAGGTTTCGTTGCCCATATCAACATCATAACCGAAGTCATTCTGGAAGCGAGGGATTTGGTGAGACGTAAACAGTAACGAAAGATATTTGGGGAAATATGGCTCCACAAACGTTATGATAGGGAAGTTTCGACATTGGTGAGCTGTGTGAACTTCAGAGATGTCCCGAATGATGAAATTGATATCATCACACCCGATATCACGAATAAATGCGTCCTCGGTTTCCTGTTCCACTAGATCAGCTAAATCATCGCTATTCATATCGTACATCTTCTATACCAATTCGCCTGAGACTTTAGATTCAAGAGCGATCATCACTCCTGATGTTCTTTTAGAAGCAACCACCATCATACCGCATAGAATACGAGACGTAAGTGTAAAGTTGAGAGTTTGGACATGGAAGAAAGCATAGCTGCTTGAATTGAGAAAGCGATTGTAAAGCGATAAATCCTCTACGAATCCACAGTCAGCACTCGAATAGTTCTTGACGGTTATACGGGGGGTATCTCGATAATAGAAAAGCCTGAGTTGACGCTGCAAGGACGCTTCTTGAGGAAGAAAGGTCATTTCATCCAGAGTGACAGACAGTACACCAGGGAGTCTTGAGATACAAAGGAGGATATCAACCTGTATGGTCTCAGTGTCAGAAATTAGCAAGATATTGCCTTGGATATCAGGAATGGCAATCAGAAGATTCATCAGCCACATGATGTTGGGCTGCTTAGAGGTGTAACCAGAATGAAGTGGGGTTAAGGTTGGGTCGAGCAACACCCTTATGACCTTGATGAGCAGCTCGACAGGCAAACGCGTCAAAAACGTCTTAGAGGACATTGTTATGGCGATAATGAAATTTATGATTTGTAATTTTGAATTTTGAACATACAAGATACAAGATACAAGTAACAAGCAAGGTCTTTGCAAGAGAGGAGGGGTCTTTTTGAATTTTGGACTAGAGGTCATTTAAGGAAATGCACGTAGTAGATAGCTGCCGTACTGATGAGCGCTTATGGCCCTGTTTTCGTACCCGCGATTGATCATATCACACACCAAGTACTCTATCACCATACGCACCGCACCAGATAAAGCTATCAAGCTCGAAAGAACACACTCTCTCCACTTAAGGCAACGGCCGCGCGGAACGACCAGGAAACGACACCTTAGGAATTAACAATTAACTTATAAAAGATTAACTTATACATGTTTATACGCTCAATAATATAAGCTCCAACTGTGTATTGAAGAGGATAACAGGATAACGTGAAACGTGATGGCAAGATCAATAGTTATGAATAGGTTTGTGGAAAATGGAGGTGCAGATCACGTTGTGTATGAGGAGCTTGATGAGATATTCATAGCCGTGTATTAACCACCTTTTTCGATTAACGACTGGTAGATAATGCCTTCTACTAGTGCAGTTTTTATAGGAGTAATGAGCTTAAGGATAATATATAAGTTGTGTTATATATACCTGCTATGCTATGAGATGCTCAAAACTCCAGTTTCTCCAAAGTTCTTGTGAGTTTGGCAGCACCCACCATTGAGGTGTCGTTGTCCAACATGATTTTAGCTCTGTTCTTCTCCAGACCTTCCAAGAGCACACACGCTTTGCAGATCTTGTTGCTTGACAGGTATCCACATCTCTCACATCTGTTACCATCGACAAACCCTGCACTTGTTCTCTGTAGGGATACTG
>JAKVQR010000028.1:0-19496 GCA_030462915.1 Petasospora meyerae | reverse complement strand
TGACACAATTCATTGATCGACAGGCACACAACTGAGACATTCGTTTCAACAAAGAAATTTTCGCAGACATCAGGAAGTTGATCTCATGAGCCAGCTAGTCTAATCCACCCGGTCGAATGCGGGTCTGTTATACCCCCTTCAGATCTCATAATTTTATGAGTTGGAAGCAATTTTGTACTGTCACTCATGACGAGATGTTGCGATTATCATTTGTCCATCTCGGAGGTTCTGTCTTGCGCGCCCCACAGAACAAGGCCGGTTCCTCACATGAGGCTATATCTGAAAAGGGTGAATGTTCGCCATTTGTTGAGCGTTGCTAGAACATATATAAGATAACTGAGTAAGTAGCCTCATGAATCAGAAATGCCTGATGGACATTTGTTTTCGCCCTATAGAACACTCAGCTTTCTCCCTCTCATCAATTCGTTCAATTGATTGTACGCAGTCTCTAGTCCCTATTTTCACAGGAGTTGTCATGGCGATAGCCACTGGAACATGGGTGTCTGTTTGCGGCCAGGGTCATGGCGAAATTTCACGATTTGCAAATTGGGCGCGCTTAATTGCCAAAAGGTTCAACCCCAACCCTATTGAATGCTGCAGAATTAGGACCGACCATTTCCACCTTATGTGCCTGGACTCAGGTCAACTCAGCCCTTCTCAGAAGATAACTTGTTCTTCGAGCAAATAGAGTACTGTGAGATAACGGTTTTTAGAGCGACGGGACTTACACTGAGTAGTGATGCACCACGGTACACCACCCATTGACAAACGTATCTCCCCGAGATCTACTACTACGAGGATACGGCTGACAGTGGATACTGTAATATAGTACGATTATAGACGGTACGTCTTAAAGTGTGGTATACGGTATACCTGACAGTAAAGTGAGGACACAGTAAGTCCAAGGTTCTAAATTCTAATACGTCACTATTCCAACAGTGAACACCCCCAAATCCCTAAATAACCGTTGCAACTTGTTGACTGTTCACTTGTATTGTCTTGCAGGCTGACCTCGTCGTCACTATGGGAACAAAACCTTTCACCATAAGTGACAGCAGCTTAACATCTACGCTGTTATTGGGTG
This sequence comes from Petasospora meyerae, assembly GCA_030462915.1. Lineage (NCBI taxonomy): Eukaryota > Fungi > Ascomycota > Saccharomycetes > Phaffomycetales > Wickerhamomycetaceae > Petasospora > Petasospora meyerae. Next base: position 18,412 of record JAKVQR010000028.1, on the reverse strand, counting down.
TACGCCGCGATGCATATATCAAATGCGAACGAACTATACGTCCTCCCATGGGCCATATACATCGACGAACTTCAGCTAGTGTCATAAAGCCGCCCGATACTCTCAATCCTAACTAGTGAAGAGAACAACATACTTCAGTAAGTAGTCAACTAGTCAGAATATTTGATCATTACCTCTGAATCGACACTGAGGACGTAGTACTCATGTCGGAATTAGACCTAGGATATGTCCGGACAAAAAAAAGAGGCCAATGATCGCATGATTTTACCGAACAGAATATGTGAATTGCAGGCCAGCTTTCAACTCCGTATATCATGGACAGTAGATGTCCTACTATTATACACTTGTCATTGGTGTTGATACTTCGCTCAAGAGAATCTCACTCCTCATAACGCTTGAAGTACAGCCCTTAATTGATGGTCCCAGAATCCGTCAATGATAGCTCAGCTGGCCAGACCGTGAGGACGCCCGAGCGGCGAGAAGCCACAACGCCGAGCTGAGATCAACGATCTGGGAAAGGACTAAACTCTAGAGATCAAGTCTCAAGATCAGCTAGCTCGACACCGGTGGTCATTATTAGTGAAAGAACTCTGCTTATAATGTCCTTAGATGGTTCTCCCAAACATCATTTCAAAGTCGAATGTCGACATGTTTCTGGTTATCAGCTACTAGTTGAGGCTGGCCGCTGGGACTACAAACAGTGCGACTACGTCCGTTGCATGTGGAGTTCTTGTCTAGTCCATGTGATCACCTCCTTATCGTCATGACAACAAATGTGCGAGTTGACGGACGCGCGCATTATAAGATGTAATGACATTAATTACGTACGTCTTACATACGGAAAACGCTGACCTCTACATGGCCGCGATTGATTGATGTGGTGATGGCGGAAGGTCCTATACGCATAGGGCTGTGGATCTCTTTTGACTTCAGATGAATGAGCCAATGGCAATCAGCGCTCAATATATACTTTATTTATATCACTGGGACCTAAAGGTGTACTCTAAATCATATTCCATTTCCAGGCGAATGTAGTGTGAGGGCTATTAAACTGGTCCGCAGCTGCTTAGCTGATCGATGTTCAATGAGGCGAGAGCTACGTTCTCCATCCAAGAGCCCTGATCCTATTTATCATCCCAGCGCAAAGCATAGATAACCGAAATGATTAAATGAAATAACATCTACCACTGAATTGATTGAGTTGTTGTTTAGATACACAATTTATCCGAGGAGGGTTTCAGTTCTTTCATGAGCGCCTTCATCCGTCACACCACAACGTGAAGTGGGCCGTCTGTAGCATCAGGCAATCATCAGTCGATTACACGCGGTTTCAAATGCTCTTATTTGAGGTTTCCAAAAACCTGATTTGTTTCATCTCAAGTGACTAAATGAAGGGTCAGTACTCACGCTCACAGATCACATCACCAACGTAGCATCTTAATTCAAGATCAGTAATTACTGCTTGGTTCCGACTATATTGTGACGTTGTAGAAGCAACACCAATGTTTCTGTCGACAGATAGACGTGAAGATCTGGTGTAGTCGATGGTCACTAGAATCAGAAAAGGTAGGGTCTCCTCCACTGGAAAGAAGTTATATGAGCTCATCGGCATCCCTTCGCTGAAGTCTCCCTGCATTGACAGGTATAGCGTTTCACCAAGTACATTTGATGGCATCTCTATTACCAGCGCTTATGCCCTCCTATGATGCATGGAAGGTAGCATAAGTGTGTTTTATTGATAGCCAATAAGACTCCACGTAGACTCTATAGCTAGTGTTTCAAATCGTGTATTATCACATTGGTGAACCAAATAAACTCGATATTGCTGATTCATGGCCATTTTATCTCAGGTGCAGCAGGTTAAGCAATTAGCGGAATGAGTTGCAGTCCTAACGGGATTTAACCAGTGTAAGCTACGGGTCAGTTCTTTTCACCCCTTCCGGTCTCATAGGGTAATAGCATTGATCACAAAAAATAGCCTATGAGTCCATCTAAAATCTGAAATCTTACCCTATAAGGTGAATGAGTTGATCCGCGGGAAATCTGTCAAGATGTTCGTGTCAAGGTCTGCATGAAAATGCAGCGCAAATCCCTCGTATTTGGTAGGAGCGTTTCCCCCGCAACACTTGATGCATATTTAACATGCATATCATATGGGAAATAGGGGCAGGCCGCAGGCGGCAGGCCTTTTACAGTGCACCAAACCGGAGGCGTCAGTCGAGACTCATATAGCCCAACGTGGAATCAAAGGCATGTCTTATCAGTCAGAGAATTGTTCATCCTCTTTTCGTTGGCGCAAACCATTCAAGGCATCGTCTTGTCTCCAACACACTGTTCATTTGTAATGTAATATGACCGCCAAAAATGAGCCTGTTGGACTGGCTGGTAGCGCTTCGAGGTTCCAATAATACCATATGGCGTATATTTCCCCTTTCAGCACTTCTGTAGGCACACTTATGTTGCTGATCAGATTCCAGAATCCAGGCTCCGTCCACGGTGTAAGAATTTCGGGAGTGATTTTTGTCGGGAGAAGTCTGGCTCCCGACAGCTAACAGAATTCGACTACACCGTATACTTTTCGGAGCTGTCTCCCGACAAAAAGACTGTTCAGGGAGGTCACTATTCAGAATTGAGGAGATAAACTAGAAGCATTTTAATCAATATACGGGAAGTTCGCTGTCATCGTAGAGGACTAACTGAGGATTCCAAAGAGTATAATATGTTGCTATAAAGAAGATATAAGAAATAGCTGGCTTGTAGTGAAGAATAATCCCCATAACAGAGATCAGAGTAGAGCCTCCGAAAGCCCTTAGATTACTCTTCTGTTCGGTAGTCTATCGCTGGCCCTCCCGAATGTCAAATAGTCTTGGCGCTCCGACAAAAATCACTCCCGAAATTCTTACACCGTGGACGGAGCCCTAAAGTCATGTTATCGGAACTATATAGATCATCAGGAGTGATCCAGAGGCAGCCCGTGGCTAGAAAGCACATGCTGTTAATTGACCTGACTCCTAGTGCTCGGGTCCGCAAAGAGCGTAGCCTAGCATGTGCAAGCTACTACTATCTCCTTGGTCTCCAATAGCTCTTATCACCATACTAAAAACATGGTAGTCGTCACACATAACCTCTGGAATATACCAATGTCGAAAACAGTTCCAGTAGGTTATTAATAGTGGCCGGTGAATTCTTTACCTTGCGTTCCTGATAGCGTTCCCCCTGAGATTAATCGAGATCTTCGAGATCTTCACATCCTCGAAATGAAGACGTAGAAATCTCCAGAGCGGAGATGTTTGAAGGATCATCAGAGCTATGCTCGAACATGTCCGCTTCCCGCACGTTGGTGCAACTTCCCGAATTTGGAACAAATTCCGTTCTGGATTATGTAATTGCGCGAATTTCCTCCTTTTTTATTTTTTTTCCTGGCAGAGGGTGGGGGGTTAACCCGACAAGGCCCGTTCTCTAGGAATTTGGGGTGGAGGGGATGCATGGTACAAAAGATGAACTCACGGCTCAACACAATTCACGGCTCACGGCGTTGGCCATGAGAACGAAGGGCTCGTACAAGGCTCTCGCTGACAAAACATTTGGCAAACTGCTTTATAAGTTTGCGCCGTGGTGAGCTGGTTGTACGAGGTGCTCGAATAGGGGTTTCTAGGGTTTACAAGATATGATACCCAAGGCTTTGGACTGTAGTGTTTCAGCGATAGTGGTTGAAGGTGAAATTTTCTGAGACGTTTTACAAGTCATCCTCATCCTTCGCCATAGATTTGGCAGCAGAATTTCACTCGTTGGCGGGTCTTGGAACTTGGAAGTTGGGTATCTTGTAGACGAGCGTTCGCGATTCCGCGACTGCCAGAAGCTTCCGTCGGAACTAGGGAGGAAAAAGGAAATGATCGACATGACGGCCGTTGAGAGAAGAAGCGTAGAGAAACGCGTATAGCTGTACCGTACTGCGCTAACCAGATCTACCAGAACTGGAAATTTGTTGCGATAGTGAAAGATGGTGGGTTTCCCGAACGTCGTACAGTGTGATTCTGTTCAACAAGAGGGGTAATTTATCCCCTCTATTAGCTCGGCTTCATAAGCTTTATTTAGACACCAATAACCAAAACATCTCATGGTGAAAGGTTCTATGGCAATTACCTAGCTCGGACCTTCGCAGTTCTCCGTTCTTTCCGATTCCTCCTAGGGACGCAAGAGTGCATCACTCGCCGCATTCCCCTACCAATTCTCCGCGAACCGGCGGCGGTAGACGCTGTAGTTTGTCCTACTTTTGGTGTCACGCGCGGGAAACTCCAGCGCCCTCCAACAAATTCCCCTAGCAAGTGGAAGCGCCTTTTCCCCCAAGAGCCCAGACTCATAGCGGCTAAAAGTGCACTCCGTATAAAAAGGAATGGACGCCCATCACCATTAGGTTCGCCATGGGCGACTGATGGAGTAATAAGATGTTTGTTTCATCATATCACCCATCTCATTCACATCTCCTGTTTTCAATGCTCAATAGCACAACATTATAAGGCACATCACTGATCGAAACATCCACACACACTATGGTTATCCTCACATAGCCGCCCCTTGCTATACCGATTCCACGGCTTACGGAACACAACAACAGCAAGCACAGCATACAACAGCAACAGCCAAGTTGTACGCCTTCGCTGTAGTCTGTCCTTGACCAGAAACGATTTGGCAACATCTCCACACGCTTGAGTGTATCATCAAGTATCACAACCGAAGGGGATGACACACTAGCCACATCACCGACCTTCAGCTCTATCTCTTCATCCCTTGAGTCGCTAGAGGTTTGCACACATGCCCATCCACTCGATGAACCACACAATGACTACCTCACCGATATCGATAACGATTTCTTCAATGACTCCTCCATGATCGAGTTGGTTGAACCCATTGAGACATTCGTCACATCTTCTCCAGAGAAGAAGAAGAACACACTGACCAAGAAGTAGAGCTTCGTTTCCCAGTTGTCACAATCTCTCAAAAGCTATGTCTCTTCCACGCGCAGACAAAACAACGAACTCGTCTTTGATATCCAGCCACGGGCCACCGACGATAGATTGCCAAAGGCACAGAAGGTCACTGGTGCCTTTGAAGAACGTGAGTTGGACACGTTTAAAGTCACATCACTTACTCACTCCCCTGCTACATCTTCCCTCCCATCATCTGCTGCTGTGTATCGCAACAGAGAACCACGTATTAACTCCCAGTTCCTTCGTCTTTACTCTCACGAAGCATCTTCCAGACACAGAGGCCTGCTACCAAAGATCTCTAGTGATGAAGAAGAGATGTACCATTAGAACCCTCAACTATTCAAGGGCACAGATCGTGAGTTTGCACTATTGGTTCGCCAAAGACTTTGGAACTGTGTTGTGTTACCTCCTAGAGAGGACCAGCTACTTGACCCAGTGTCAAAGAACGACGAGTACGTGTTCAATGGTGATGAAACTGGAGAGGAAGATGAGTCCGTTCCAATGTGCAATTCGTTGATCGATACAAGAAGACATGTCAAACCATGGATCAACTTGGAGGATGAGACTGCCAACACTACAAAACTCGGGCCTCGTGGTGTGTTGAACAAGGGAGTTCAGTTCACTGTCAAGGGCTGGTGCAACGCCCGCTGGATGCCAGCCAAGTGCTGAGCACCTCCACCACCACGATGATCACATACAGATGATGTATCGAACATTTCACGGATTTTACTTCTTGCTGCTAATAATTTTACTTCACTTCTTTCATTGCTGCTTTTTTATTGGGACTTTTTTATTTATTACGTTTGCATTTCTGCATTTTTTGTTTGCATGGTCGTTTCATGGATGTTATACAGGCTTATTTATACACTTAATTGAATTATTAGAATTGTAGCTGCCAGAAATGATTGCTCCCCCTATTGTCTTATCTTCTTCACTGTGCAATCTTGTTGATTCGTACGCCTTCGCGAACCTGTTGATAGTCCAGTTCCGTCTAGAACCCATTTCGAGCGTACCCAGATCCACTCAGCATATATAACTCATCGACAACATCTATCTAGAAGTCTACAGACGAATATCATGAGTACACTGACTACTTCTAATCAAAGTGACGATCCAGCGAGGGTATAGCGAGCTCTCGAGCTTTACGAAAAAGGTGCTTCGCTAGAGTCTACAGGACTCATGCGTGAGGCAATCAAGCACTACTCTTCCGCAATTCGACTCCACTCAGACGTTGAGAAGATATATCGTCAGAGACTACACGATGAGTACAAGAGACAATAGGAGCATTATCAGCGAGAACAGGAGAGGAAAGTTGTCTCGAAGCTCAAAGTGCTAAAAATTGGTGAGAATGGTAACGCTTCAATGATCAATGAGGACGGCGAAGAAGAAGCACTGGAAGAGGAGGAACCCATGGACCCTTGCTGGTTGCTAGATATATTGACAGATGATATCCTTGTTGAGATTGTTACGATCCTAACGTATACGGACCCCAGGGCGCATGTTGCCTTCAGTGCATCGTGCAAGAGACTCTCACAACTAGCGTTCTCCTCTTTGGCATACAGAGAGATATGCCACCAGGTATACCCATTGCAGATTTACTCGTCCTCTGCAATACAGCTGAACAATATCTCACGTGATCAGGAACAGATGGTGAAGAACTGGGACTACCAGTGGCCAGCAATGCTCAATGATCGTCCGTTCCTGAAGTACAGAGGTGTCTACATTGCCAAAGTCACATACATCTCCGAAGGTGCACGGTCTTTCAAGCTGAACAACACAATCAAACTCGTGACTTACTTCAGATACCTTCGATTTTACCCAGATGGCACTGCAATCAAGCTGACCACCACGGATGAGCCGGCCCTCATTGTGCCACGTTTTGCTAGGGAGAACATCGGGGAGTTCAAGATGTCTTTGGTGGCACGCTTCTCCATGGAGATGGATGGAGTGGTTACAATCACAAGAAACACAGCCGAGCACGAATTCATCGAAGAGCTCAAGATCGTTAGTCTTGGAGACCGCAAGTACCATCGACTCCAGTGGATCAGCTCTGGGGCAGTCGATAAGGAAGGGGAAAGAAGCTACTTCAACATGGGCAAGGAGAAGCCATTCAACTTCTCAGGAGTACGGTCATATACATTTTGACTAATTGATAAGCTGAGGTATTAGACTACTAGCTGCTCCTCATATCTCGCCCTCATCGATAAGGGTGCTGGCTGGTAGTGCTGCGTCACCGTAATCTCCGCGAATGCCCGAGGAGACCATCAACAGGCACATACCGGACCCTTTGGCGATTTGAAGAAGCACATTAATTCCTTAGCACCGCTCACTCTACTATATGGCCATAACGCACTCGCTAAAGGCCCGTGATGAACGACACAATAAACATCAAGAACTGCCTTCTATACACAACACTCACACTGAACTCCACAACACTGTTCGTGGATGAGAAGTCTGAGCTGATTGCTTAGCATGGCTTACAACGGCTCCCCGATTCAGTTATCTCCCAAATGACTTCCATCAACAGTTCCAAGGCCCAAGTTGGATCTCTACCGATTGCATGTGATAACCCCAAGCTGTCACTCTCCATGTACTACGTCAAATACATCCTCCCTTCCAACGACATCGTGACAGTGATAACAGTCTTCAACGACGAAATTCCACGTGTTCTACCGGTGAACGTCCTTGAGAGCATAGTTGGGGAATATAAGAAGTACACAGAGAATAACAGCTCATCGAATGTGGACTTCAAGCCCAAATTCAGTCAGATCATCAAGTTTCAGGAGGCAGAATACAACAGATCCGCACTGGAGGCCACCAAAGGCGAGATGGAATAGGTTCTACAAGTGCTCAACAACAACATTGACCAAATGCTGGAACGAAACGAGAGAATCAACCTACTTGTGAACAAAACCGATAGAATCACCAATCTGTCCAACACCTTCAGATCGAACACGGTAAGAGTCAAGCGGAAGATGTGGTGGCAGAACGTGAAGCTTTGGGCACTCGTCATCGCAGCACTCACAGTCATCTCGCTTATCATCATTGAAGTCATTTTCCGCTAATAATCATACCCACATGCATCATATAATATCTCGTCACATTCATTTGCACTATAATACCGACTACGAGGTCACGTTACTAACATCACTCTTCGCTCTCGCTCACGGTAGCCTCTCTAGACCCGCTCTTGGCCTTCTTCGTAGCAGGCTCAGGGGTCTCTTCTGCGTTCGCTGTAGCAGCGCTGTCATCATCGTCATCCTCTTCTACCACATCAGCTTGTGCATCCTGGTCATCTTCGTCATCGTCCACGGTGTTGTCTGCATTTCCCTTCGCTACGGGTGTGTCCTTTGGTTCACTCTCTTTTTCTTTCTCCTTCTCTGCCTTACGCTTCAGCTTCTGTGCATCTTTTCTAGCCTGGTATTGATCCAACTCCTCTCTCACTGCAGGAATGAACGATGAGAACTCAGCTGATTCTAATGCGGCGATGATGTCCTGAGGCCCCACTGACTTTCTGTCAAACTTCTTGCAGTTTTGACGCGCCATAACAAGCAAAAAGTTCACGAACACAGTGGCACTTCTTTGTAAAGCGATAGATGAATCCTTTGAGATGAGGCCACCGTCGGGTAAGATGGCCTTAGCTAACTTGTTCACTGTAGACTTGGGGAAGAGAATGTCATCGATGGAAATCTGGTCACGCTCCTTGGTGGAGATGAAATTTGTGTCGTGGTCTTTTCTCCATCCCTTTGGTGGCATCTTGTTATGTTAGTTTCTGAGTGATGGAAGTCAAGTTTGATCAAGTTGATAGGTCACTTCCGTCGAAGTACGCGTCCATCCTAACGTCTACTTTGTACGCGTCTCTTGTGGGCTTCATCTTTCGCGATTCCTTGAAGATACGGGAGGGAAAAAAAAAAAAAAAAAAAAAAAAAAAAGAAACCCTTTNNNAAAAAAAAAAAAAAAAAAAAAAAAAAAAGTATACAATTCATCCTCCTATCTCATGAGCCCCCAAACATTGACAGCCCCTTGTGTGAAACTGCGATGAGATTATTAAATAAGCGATGGGGCTGAAAGATAGATTGAAGGAGGACTTTGGGGCCTGGGCGCTTAGATGCGACTAGTTGCTTTCTCAAACACATACATACAAGGATTCATATAGCACTGGATCAGTATAAAGCACCGCGTCTCCCACCCCTCACCCCTTCTCCTCCTCTCCTCTCTTCATTTTGATGAGGACAATTTTACAGATCATCCATGAATATGCTCAAGACACACACTTTCTCCGATGCTTTGGAAGCAACTCATACAGCAATCACAACCCTCATCACCCCTGTCTCTGCTGAACTTATCCTCAGTGATGACTGTGTGGTTTTGACGGGAATCACCCCTTCTGAAAGGTTAAGCGCCCACAAACCAATGGTGACAATTAGAGGTGTTGCCCGCATCGTGGTGAAGAAGACATCCATTCCGTTGAGGTCAATCAATATTCAGTTTATGGGCAAAGCTATGGACAATGTCTGCCTGGGCGGTATGCAAAATGGGCTGTTGGTAAGCCTCGATAGGGTGATTGTCAACGACACTAGCCGCTATGAAGTTCATGAAGGGAAACTAGTAAGGGGCACATACGTTATCCCATTCCAATTCTATTTGAGCCAATTTCTGCCAGAGACTCTACACTTTGAGTACGCAAGAAGGAACTACCAAATGAGTGTGATTCTGCTAGGTGATGATATGAAGCAAACGGTTTTGGCCTCGAGGGAGATAGTTGTGAAGCGGTCTCCTGTCCTTGACTCCATCTACCGAGATGACTTCCTTCAAACAGATGGAAACTGGTTTGGGTTTCTCTCGTACTCCATCAGTTTATCGACAAGGGTGTGTCAGATTGGTCAATCTGTCTCAGTGAGCTTGAGTACCTTTCCCAAGATTGGTTCGGAGTACGGAGCTTTTATCAAATTCATCAAAGTCAGCTTGGTTCAAAAAGTCAAATGTGCAATACTGGACTCGGGAAAGCATCTGACAGGCGAGCATGTCACATTTCGGCAGAAACAATTGTTGTTTGAGGAGTCGTTCAGCGTCGATCAAAACCCATATGAGCCACAGTTGTACACAAGAGACGTCCCAATCAAGGTCACGAAGGGAAGCAGCCTCCATCCTTATACAAGCTCAGATGAGGAACCGCTCGAGAAGAGCTCCGTCAACGTGTAGATCTCTCATTCTCTTGTCATAACGTTTGGTGTTCAGTCTGTCGTATAGAGTTGTGCTTCGGATGAACATACTGGTGTGGGCCCCTCCAGCCGGAGGTTATCGAGGTCAGAGTCGATCTTCTCCAGTCTCTCTATCAGGAACAGAAGTGCGTTGTCTGATAGAAGTCCTTTGCCTGATACATCAGATGAGAATTTTGCTCGCCTTGATGACTCCATCACCTCAATCACGCTTCGTGCTCCAATCTTTCTCGTCAGTGCCACAGAAGAAGATCTCGCACCACCACCTCTGTATTCAACCATCTCAGTGTCAAAAGGTAGCCACGCTAGTTGTGAGACTTCAAAGTCATACACATGGCTTTGTTCCGGTGGTCAATGTGAACTGGACTATCCACCAGAGTATTGGTATCATCATGGCGGGGGAGTGAAAGGTGATGCCAAAGGAGGTTTGATCGATGGTGTATGAAGCCCTCTTTTCCAAGATTCAGATGTTGCTCATTGATACGCCATGACGGATACTGGTGTTCAAGTGTTGCTTGTGGCTATGATTCATAATGTAAACGAACTTACTGAAGTTGGTCTCCGTAGAAACTGGAGGTAGGTAACTTCATGTCTTGTCGCGTCGTGGAAATTTTCCATGAAGCGCGCGGCCGCGTGTTGTTTACATTCTTTCTTAAGCATCACGGTAAGGGCAACAAGTGTGTGACAGGACTTTTGGAAGGAGTAGGATTTTGGAGGATGCCCCAAAGCATATTTGAGGTGTCTCTCATCACTCAAAACTTTTACATACGACATCTCATCTCGTTAGTATATCAGACATCTCATTTCATATCAATTATCAAATGCCTGCCATGTTACGCTCCAATTCAAGTTCGCCTTCCAAGTCCCCTCGCAGAAAGGTGCTCTCCTCCAAAGATGCCAATTTGCCATCCCTCTCCAACCAGACATCATTCAAGCCTCTCTCACAAAACACAACACCACGTCTTTCACCAAACCATATACTGAAACAGCCATCACGATCACCATCCATCTCTCCTACAAAGCCATCATCTGATAGGGCCGCTGGTTCGATATCTCACAAGGCACCAGCTTTAGCGAGACCTTCATTCAAGATCTTCGAAGACCCCGCTGATTATTCGTCTGTACAGGGCATGGCCTCTTCACTAGTGATAACAGATGAGAACGCTATGGCACAGGATAAAGAGAATTTAGCCCCCATCATGAGATCCCCAATGTCCAATATCGGATCTCCTTTGAAGAAGAGAAGAGTGCTCGCAGATCTCGATATTAAGGAACACCCGGGCTTCGTTGAGTATTCTCGCCATTCGAATAATGGTGTCCTTCATCATACCACAGATACAAGCAAGCCAAGAACCATCCAGTTAGATACTGTTTGGGCTGTTGATTCTCACCATCAGATTCCAAGCTATGTTACTCCACCTAGAAAGGATAGACTGAAGTATGTCAGTTTCACACAGGACAAGGTGAAAATGAAGAGATCCAATTCAGGCAGTGATCTGAAAGACAAGGTTGTTAAAAAGTTGGTGTTTGGTATTCACAAAGATTGATTTCAGAGACTTTGCCGTTGCTATAATACAAGTCACCTGTCAGCGTGTAATCACACTAGTAGGCTATCCCCATACCGAGAATCGATATATCGGTATCACCAACCACTGGGATGGAGTTGGCGACATAGTGCTATCATAGTAAAACCAGCCAGTTCATAGTTCAGGTATCAGAGATCATATTCCGTACTCGAAGTCGGGTATACGAGCTGATACACGTTTTGACCCTTCATGACGTTAGCTGAGTTACCTAGCTGAGCTTTTTAGTACTTGAAGATCGGGGACCTCATCAAAGTCATAACTAGCTAAGACCCATATCTTAATGGTAGTTCCAAAACACTCACAACGCTTACTTCTTCCACTTTTATAACTTCATTCCATTGTCCAAAATTCGACGTTCCAAGTTAATACTTGATAAATTTCGATTTCGCTATAACATGGGCTCGCCTATTGTGTGTCGGCTACTAGGCTGTGAGATCAATAAATAGCCTATTTGATAAAAAACTGGAGTCTGGGTGATCAAAAATCCGGGGCACTAGCAGAATGTTGCGCAAACCAGAAAGTTCAACACGGTGAAAGAGCGGGAGAAAGATGCCCCGACGGCTTTTAGGCTACGAAGCTCCATGAAACACTGGACTCTGGAGGTCCGAGGACTACGGAGATTGTGGGGAAGCTAGCGACTCATCTAGGGCTAAATGAGCCTAAGTCATGTTCACAACTACCCCAGTGAGTGGTAAAGATGTTACTGAAGCTTTCTGCATTCTGTAATACTCCCAAGTCACAACGTCCAGAATATACTACACAGGTATTTTTTTCAGTGAGCTGGCTCCTCCACCCTTTGGGTACAATCGCGTCCCAACTGTCAACGTAGGCGGAGGTACACTGATAGCCCCGACGGAGGATTACTGACGCTGTTTATAGAAGCGCTTGGAAATACAATGGTGAAACGATATCTCGACTTGTAACCCATTGCGAACTTATATATGAGTAGATGGGAACATTGCCATTTACACGGCTTAAAACATAGGTAGATCACCAATTGAGTTCGTTCCTTTCATGTTTCTGCCCCAGCGGAGTGCAGCTATCCACCCGAAAGTTGTTGCGAATGCTGCAAGTTGCCCCACAATCGGAGAAGTTTTTTTTTTTTTCTTCGCCAGCGATCTCACTTGGTGTGACGTCGGCCTGAATCGTGGCGACTAATTTGCCCATCAGCCAGAGTACTTAAAGCTGGCTAATTTCCACCTTCTTAACAATTGATCATCCACGGCACGTTACTGGAATTTGTAACCAACCAAACAACTAAACGTCCAACATGGCTGACTTTGACATTGAAGACGTCCTTTCCAAGCTCACCATTGAGGAGAAAGTCGGCCTCACCGCAGGTATCGACTTCTGGCACACATACCCAGTCCCACGTCTCAACATCCCATCCTTGAGATTCTCTGATGGTCCAAACGGTATCCGTGGTACCAAGTTCTTCGACGGTGTTCCAGGTGCCGTCATGCCAAACGGTACAGGTCTTGCCTCTACTTTCGACAAGGAGCTCTTACTTGAGGCAGGTAAGCTCGCTGGTGTCGAGGCCCACCACAAGTCCGCTCACGTCGATTTGGGTCCAACCGCAAACATGCAGAGAGCTCCAAACGGTGGTCGTGGTTTCGAGTCCTTCTCTGAGGACCCATACCTCGCTGGTATCGCCTCCGCTAAGATCGTTGAGGGTCTCCAGTCCCAGCACGTCGCCGCCACTATGAAGCACTACGTTGGTAACGACCACGAGCACGAGAGAAACTCTGCCGACTCACTCATCACTGAGAGAGCTCTCAGAGAGATCTACTTGGAGCCATTCAGACTCGCTGTTAAGCACGCCGACCCAAAGGCCTTCATGACCGGTTACAACAAGGTCAACGGTGAGCATGTGTCCCAGTCCAAGAAGTTCATCGAGGATATCCTCCGTAAGGAGTGGAACTGGGACGGTACTGTGATGTCCGACTGGTTCGGTACATACACTGCTAGAGACTCCCTTGAGGCTGGTTTGGACATTGAGATGCCAGGTCCACCAAAGATGAGAACTGTCGAGCACGTTGCCCAGCAGATTGTTTCCCGTGAATTGCACGAGAACGCTTTGGACGACAGAGTTAGAGGTGTCTTGAAGCTTGTCAAGTACGCTAAGGAATCTGGTATTCCAGAAAACGGTCCAGAGGACACCAAGAACAACACCCCAGAGACATCCGCCTTCCTTAGAAAGCTCGCCGCCGAGTCCATTGTTCTCTTGAAGAACGAGGACAACCTCTTGCCATTGAAGAAGGAGGAGTCTGTTGCCGTCATTGGTCCAAACGCTAAGATCGCTGCCTACTCCGGTGGTGGTTCTGCTTCTTTGGCCCCATACTACACTGTTACTCCATACGAGGGTATTGCCAACAAGCTGGGCACTGAACCAGCATACACCGTCGGTGCTTACGCTCACGTCTCTCTTCCAGGTTTGTCTGAGCAGTGTAAGAACCCTGTCACTGGTGGCAAGGGTATGAATATGACTTTCTACCACGAGGCTCCAGAATCCGAAACAAGAACCAAATTTGATGAGAAGGACCTCGCCTCTTCATTCCACATCATGTTCGATTACAAGCACGAGGCCTTGAAGCCAAACCAGGTCTTCTACGCTGACCTTGTCGGTACATTCGTCCCAGAAGTTACTGCTGACTATGAGTTCGGTCTGACCGTTGTTGGTACTGCTCAGTTGTTCGTTGACGGTAAGCTTGTTGTTGACAACAAGACCAAGCAGAGAAAGGGTTACGCTTTCTTCAATGCCGGTACCGTTGAGGAGAAGGGTACCATCAAGTTGGAGGCCGGTAAGGAGTACACCATCAAGATTGAGTTCGGTTCCGCTGCTACTTACACTGTCAAGGAGAAGTCCGGTGTTGACTTCCAGGGTTACGGCTGTATCGCCTTTGGTGGTGCTCGTGTCCTTGATGCCGATGAAGAGATCGCCCGTGCCGCAGAGATTGCCAAGAGTGTCGACAAGGTCGTCTTGTGTATCGGTACCAACGGTGAGTGGGAGTCTGAAGGTTACGACAGACAAGACATCACATTGCCATTGCGCACCAACGACTTGTGCAAGGCTATCTTTGCTGCTAATCCAAACACTGTTGTTGTTCACCAGTCTGGTACACCAAACGAGTTCCCATGGATCAAGGACTGTAAGGCTCTTATCCAGGCTTGGTTCGGTGGTAACGAGCTCGGTAACGCTATCGCTGATGTCCTATATGGAGACGTTAACCCATCTGGTAAGTTGTCACTCACATTCCCACAAAAGTTCGAGGACAACCCAGCTTACTTGAACTACCGTTCTGAGAGAGGTAGAGTCCTCTACGGTGAGGACATCTTCATCGGTTACAGATACTACGAGAAGTTGCAGAAGAAGGTGTTGTTCCCATTCGGTTACGGTCTGTCCTACACCACCTTTGAGTTCTCCAACTTGAAGGTCTCTGTGGATGAAGAAGCTGGCAAGATTTCTGTTTCTGTCGATGTTAAGAACACCGGTGCTATTGACGGTAAGGAGGTTGTTCAGGTCTACGTCTCCAAGACTGAGTCTGATGTCATTAGACCAGTCAAGGAATTGAAGGAGTTCGCCAAGGTCGCTCTCAAGGCTGGCGAGCAGAAGACTGTTGACCTCGAGATGGAGTTGAAGGACTCTGTTTCATACTTCGATGAGTGGCAGAACAAGTGGCACGTCCAGGAAGGTGAGTACAGCATTCAGGTTGGCCCATCTTCAGATGACATTGAGCTCATCGAGAAGTTCGAGGTCAAGAAGGGCTTCTACTGGACCGGTTTGTAATCGCTGCTCTATATGCTTAACAAAAGATGAGGTCTCACATGTACCAATCAACGGTAGAACATAGGCCACGCGGATGTAGGATAGGTGATATGTGTAAAGCTGATGGAAAGCCTGGCTGCGCATACCATTAGGTTATGAAGCGCACGCCCTCCGTCTATAAATTCTCCTCCTCCTAGACAGAAACTACGCTCAACTCCATCTTTAGAAGTGTTTATGGGTACAAATTCTTTCATTCCAGCTTCCACACCCCTCACATCGCCGATATGAAGAATAATAGAACACACTCATGAATTCAATGCAGCTCACAGACTTTCCCACTGAAATCCTTTCCGAGATTGTCCTATTGGTGATTAACAACTCGCTGTTTGATGCGCATTCATTTCTCCAGACCTTCCCTGTTCTATCAGGGCTCGTCGATGTATACGCCAACAACCCAGAGCTCCTTCAAATTAATTCGCATCATTCTCTTTTTGCAGATTGCCGTCGTTTCGGTTTGAAAGATAAGCGAACATCCCAGATCTCAGTGCTTGCAGTCACACCTAACGAGCTTGAGCAGGAACTTTTCCTCACCAGAAACACAGTCGTATATTGTCCCTGTCGATAGGATACTCAGTTATATGTCAGACTCCAGTCAGTCTTTTATGAGAAGTATAGTGAGTCTAGGATCTTCTATTGCCCCGCAACCGATTATGCCAGGGGGTCTCAGTTCAGCCAGCTGATAAGACCAAATGTGTTGGGTCAGTCATTTTCTCAGATAACCTCAATTTCACTCCATTTTAATGGACTATATGACACTGCCATGGTTCGTGGTATACAGCTTCCATCGGTCACTGATTTCACTCTGTTCTATCACAGAGTGCTTCCCCGCTTTGTAAATTGCACCATCGGTCAAGTTTCACATGCTAAGAAGTCGTCGTCGTTCAATATGATCCACGTACCATCACAGGAGTTGACGTATCCATACATCGACACTAAGCAGCAGCAGTACACCAACATTGACGAACTTGGCTATTCATATGTGCAGAACTTCCACTCAGTAGCGATTGTCGGAGGCATTGCAGAGTTACCCCACTTGTTAGACTTGAGCAACACCAAGAGCCTGTATTGGAAGTACACCATGGAGTCTACGTCTTCAAACTTTGGTGACAAGGAGATCGAGGCACCGCAGTTAAGTCACTTTGCTATGGAGACCGTGATTCCTAATACAAAAGTACCTATAATCGCCATCGCTCAGTGGCTCGAGACCACATCAATCATCACACATTCCACAGGAATGGACTGGTTGGAACACATCTCAACAATACCATTGAGAGTGAATTTACGGGCTGTAATCTTGATGAATCTTTGTCGCACTAAGGCGGACGATTTGTTAGATTTGTGTGAGTTTAGATATTCAGTGGGGAGACTGGACCTGTTCCATGCCTATGGATTCTAGTACTTTCGAGGCTAGTAGAGGTTACTCGAAAGAATACTGTTCCCTGATGACCCCCGTCGACAAGAAAGTCCAATCCCATGTGATGTGAACGATGAGCTCAAGTTCAGTTACATGAAATACAAATATTCTAGCAAAACCATTGCAGCTGATCATTTCACGAAGAGACTGGAATTGGCCAAAGCGAAAGCATAGAGACACCAAGGGTAGGAAGCAAGAGAGAAATTTCCGTTTTTCATCGGTAGAAGGGAGAGAGGTTGGGGCAGAAGAAAGATCAAATTGTGTGATATTGATCGTATCAACTAGGAAGCACCGGGAAGGGCAGTTCTGGATGTGTGAAAATCAAGAAGACTGTTAATTTGCCCATCGTAGACATTAACAGATCTTGAGTCTTGAGGTTGTGAAGGATGACTGAGCAGTGAGGTGCCACACATCCAATTTCTAACGGTTGTTTCCGAGAACATTTAGACGTCTATATGGTGGGTCACCTAGGCTGTGTAGCCTGATATTTAGCCTATCGGGTTCAATATCCGAGATTCATATACAGAAATTGACGTACAGGTTTCCTTAAGACCAGTCTCTACTGAACTACCGAGTGGGTGAAACCAGAATAAGTTTCTCTAGCATCGGAGCATAAAGATTGAAGGCAGACGTAGCTTTTTTAAACTTACCAGGGTCCAGCTTGCGAAGCCTTACCCAATCGAAGTAAACATCCATCACAATTAGTTGATCACGAGTATAGCCCATGACTCCACTATAAACACGGAGTGCAGTTTTCCCGCCGAAAGTTGACGCGAGATATGCACCTTACCCCACACAAACCCCAGATTTGTACGTACTATTGGCTCCTAAAAGTACGCGTTGTATCCACCCGGGTGGGTTTTCCACCTCCCACAAGTTGGTGTACTTAAAGGAATGGAGTCCCTAAGACATCCACATACGAAGATGGCCAGTAATAGATGAAGCTCATAACACAGCAATCACCAACCATACGTTAACAACATGGCTGACTTTGACATTGAAGACGTCCTTTCTAAACTCACGATCGAAGAGAAGATCGGCCTCACCGCCGGTATCGACTTCTGGCACACATACCCAGTCCCACGTCTCAACATCCCATCCTTGAGATTCTCCGATGGTCCAAACGGTATCCGTGGTACTAAGTTCTTCGACGGTGTTCCAGGTGCCGTCATGCCAAACGGTACCGGTCTTGCCTCTACTTTCGACAAGGAACTCTTGCTTGAGGCAGGTAAACTTGCTGGAGTCGAGGCCCGCCACAAGTCCGCTCACGTCGATTTGGGTCCAACCGCAAACATGCAGAGAGCTCCAAACGGTGGTCGTGGTTTCGAGTCCTTCTCTGAGGACCCATACCTCGCTGGTATCGCCTCCGCTAAGATCGT
>JAKVQR010000027.1:0-19960 GCA_030462915.1 Petasospora meyerae | reverse complement strand
GGAGAGAAGACAAACCAACCGAAGACGTTTGGCGGCAAGAACAACAGAAGAAGTTGTGAGAATGATCATTCACCAGATGCAATTTGTCCAATTGGGTTCACACGTTTACAATTCCCCGTGAGACCTTCATGGGCCATGACAATCACCAAATCATAGGGACAAACGTTCCGTAATGAAGTTGGAATTGATTTGAGAAGACATGAGAAGTATGGAAGTGATGGTGTTTTCGCTCATGGCCAACTCTACGTTGCATGTTCAAGATTGTCAGACCTTTCCAATTCCAACATCTTAGTGGTGAAGGAACAGTTGGATGAAGAAGGGAATTACACAATCAAGAACGTTGTGAACAAAAGAGTGTGTCAACACGTTGATGGAGAAATCAATCTCTTCCAAGAACGAGTTGGATGAGAAACCTAACCTTGCTTTCCCACATACGAAATCATATTTCTATGTATCCCAAAAAAAACAGAATGTAACAACCCAAAACCCAACCTTTAATCATATGGAGGAAAGAGGCCCCGATGGCACCCCGAAGTGGAAGAGAGTGAACACCTTCGTAGCTCCCGTAGCGTAAGCGGAGGGCCAGCGTAGATGGTGAGAACGAACTGGAACGTAGGGCGGTGACAGAAGGCCTCTGACGACGGAGCATTAAGCCCTTTAGTGATCGATTCACAATATACCAGATCAAGAAAATCTGCGGACGAAATTGAGATCGAAGGGCAGACTACCGAAACGTAGATCGTAGGGCTGCCTCCCGAAGCGAAGCGTAGGTCAGGCCCCGAAGAGCAAGTGTAGGTCAGGCCCCGAAGATCGAAAATAAGGCCGGCGTAGCGTACAGATTTTCTTGTACTTTATGAAAATATCCCAATTGATGATGGATCTTTTCAGCTTTAAAGCCCATTTAGGTAATCTGATGTAATAACACTACTCGAAAACAACCAATAGTGCAGTTTCTATACCTCTGAATCCGTTTTATTCAACTTTATTGCCTCCCATGCGCCTATAACCGCTTCAAAGTGGTGTTCGGATGTGGAATACATGATCGGGTTTCGTACAGGTGTTTCACCGATGGGTTCCGAGCCCGTATTAAGTTACGAAGCCCTGGTAGTCACCACCCTTGATACAGCTTGATGTCGTCCAAAGTAGTGGAAGATCCACCACAAACAATGATTACTATGATATCATCTTCCTCCAAGTGGCCGTATAATTGTTCGATAGTGGAAGGATCTTGGAGATGACCACTGTACACCGATGTGAGTGCAACACCACATGCAGGCTCCACAATAGCGTTGAAGTCCTTGGTGAACTGCACACAAGCCTTCGCAGCATCAACGTCCTTCACTAGAATGTTTCTGGTGTTGTGTGTGTGGTAGTTGTCCAGACTCTTCTGCGTGATGTAGGGACATGCAAGACTGGTAGCGATGGTCTTGAAACTGTTGAGATGTACAACACTCTGAGCCTCCAAGGCAGCTTGGAAAGTGGGACAGGAGTCTGTTTCCAGAGTTAAAACACCAACGTTGTGTAGCCCGTGTCTCTGAAGACCCATAACGATACCGTTGTACAGCCCACCTCCTCCAATGGAGCACACAATGCCTTTCAACGATGAAAGCTTACCTTGACTCCGCAATTCCTCCACAATCTCATCCACAACGGTGGAATGGCCTTCCCAGACAGTTGGAGAGTTGTAAGGGTGACAATACACTGGTGCCACCTTGCCAGAGCTTTCAAGAGATGGGATCAACACCTGTCTGAGGTAACCATCTGCTTCTCCGATATTAGCACCGGCAACCACCAACTCAGCACCACTCTCTTGGATCTTATCCTTCATGATCTGGGGTGTTACTGAGGGAACAACAACGATGGATTGCAAGTTGTGGAAAGATGCTGAGTAGGCAACGGCATTTCCTGCGTTCCCACCGGATGCTGCGACAATGACGATCTCCTTATCTTCCAAAGAAGGGTTGGCACGGATCTCCTTGATCTTGGAACTGATGTAGTGTGACAATCCACGGAGTTTGTAAGAGCCTGAAGGTTGGGTGAACTCCTGTTTCAAGTGGATCCGACAAGGAGATAGCGAGGAGAGCTTTGAAGAGTGCACCAATGGTGTGCGGACAAATGGGACTTCATCTTTGGACTTGGGAGTAGTCGTGGTGTACTCCGAGTGTGGCATTGTTGCAAGAGGATGTGAACTCAATGGAAGAGGAATCAAACAGATGGAAAGTCAACTGAGGAAATCATTCAGGAGAAGATGCCAGGCTGACTATATATAGCCTCCAACATCCCTGGACTGCAATGACTCCGACACACCGAGTCTTCAAGGTTCTCTGTGACTCTGAACCACAGATCTTGCCATCTCAAAAGCTTAAAAGGAGCCCTACCGTGGTCCAAGTCAAGACAACAGGGAGATCCCGCTGTTCTTCAAGTGGAGGGTGGAGGCTCAAGATAAGGGGAGGAGACATGGAGAGCAAAATTGCCTGAGGGGCTCGTGGCCGAGTCAGCGCAGGCACAAAAAGCTGCGACTCGGAACATCTTGCTGACTCCGCCCTCCTACCCGGGATGACTCGGAGAGACACCCACAGTACCGTATACAGGCGACAAACAGATAACAACAACAAGCCAAAACGGCATCTTCTTGTCCTTCTACTGCCCACATCTCCATCCATTCATATAAAATAATATGGAAGACACACCACAACTCCAAATACTGCTGGACTCCACAGTGTACACATCCGATAAATGCAACGTGAGGCGAATCCACTACGAAGATGAGTCCAATACCATCCACAAGCTTGTCGTCAAACGGTTCTTCAAACGTGCTCTTCGTCGATAGTCAGTCAAGAGCGGGCTTTCACCATTACAGATCGTTCAGAGGGAGATGGAGATGATCAACAAACTCAAACATGAAGGTGCAATCGAAGCGGTATCGATCAATGAAACCACAACAGCGGTGGAACTCACGATGATTGATGGTGGAGACCCGCTACAGGTCATGAGATACCCAATAGAAGATGTGGAACGATGGATCTTGGTGATTGCAGACGCTTTGAGATGTCTTCATGAGATCGGTGTGATACACGCAGATGTCAAGCCATAGAACATTCTTCTGTGCAACGGACATGTGAAACTGTGTGACTTTGGAAGTGCCCTGATGATTTCCCCAGGTGGACAAGTACCGCATTATCCATCAACAACCCCGGCATTTGCCCCACCAGAGCTTTGCCTCATGGGGATGAACGCCTCGAGTTCCAATGGGCTGATACAGGGAAAACCACTCGATGCCTGGTCCCTTGGAGTGACTCTGTATGCGCTGCTGTTTGGAGAACTGCCCTTCCGCTGTGGACCTGATGTTACTTTGATGGACTGCTACACTTCAATCATTGAGGATAGACCTAAGTTCGACAAGCTTGCCATTTCAGCGCAGGGAAAAAGCTGTGAACTTTCATCAACACTGATAAAACTGCTAGAAGGCCTACTGAAGAAGTCACCATCTTCACGAATGACACTATCCGAGGCCTGCAACCTACTACGACATTGAACGTAGATCTATCAAAACTGTTCATTGTTTAAAACATCATGTTAAGATCCACGTTGTAAGAGGCATTCTCTCCAGTGGCATCCATGTAGAAATCTGGAAGTGAAAAGATGTGTTGTAAGATATTGGAATGGCGTTCTCCTTCAAACATCTCCAACGATAGAGCATCTCCCATCTTATCATCTGGCGTCAACCCTGTAGAACAAGCCTGGTTTGGAGATGGAATGGTGTTGTTCATTGCCATGCCCAGCGGTGATGGGAACGATGGCGGGAATGCCTGTTGGTTCACCACTCCGTTGCCGGTGTTCCCATTGTTATTACTGTTCGTTGTTGGACCATTGGTGTTGTTCAGCAGACTTTGGATGTGGAAGTTGTTTGGCATGGACGGCTGATTGACAAGATGATCATCAAGCGATCTCGTAGAAGGCTCCCTGATACGACCCTATTGTGCATTGGAATGTCCCGGGGATGAGTTGTTGGAGCTGAGTGAACGCGATGATGCGTGTTTTCTCATGCCTGAATGTCCATGTGGTGAATTTGAATTGGATTTGGCACCAGGGATCACTGGTGGTGGAATGAAGGACAAAGGATCGTCTTCTTTCAACAGCTGATAGCATGAGCGTGACAAGTCCACAATCTTCTTCTCGTACACTTCCAACTCACGTTCAATGTGAGAAGTATCCATTGCTTGAGAAGGATTCTCATGATTGTGAGCCATGATTGCAACACGAAGGAAGAATCTCACACTGTAGCAGATGGTATAAGACTTACACAGATCACCGAACTCAGAGTTTGATATAGTGTAATCCACCAAGCCACTACTCACTCTGAACAGCAGATCCACATCTGATCTGAAATCAACAGAAGATGGGAACTCCAAGAGCCCAGTGAACATGATGAAGAAAGCGGAGAAGAAGTGGAACGCAGCGTAGTGCGAGAAGAAAGTGTTGGTACAAGGACTGAATGTGTCAACGACTTTGATGGTGTTGCGAGCCTGGGTGATACACTTGCGCATCAGTTTGCATTGCAGAGGTGATAGTTGCGAGGACGATCCAGAGACATCTTCACCGACTTCATGGTTCAACCAAACACGACTGAAAGCCATTCTGTTGATGATCATTGACAGCTGGTAGTGTTGCAAATGAAGGCCTCCCAATTCGTATCTCAGACGCACCGACGATATCCTTGTGAGATCAACACCAGGTCTTATGCAAATAGGAATTTTACTCACCACACGCTCCAACCCTTCATTCAATTCCTCAATGATTGCCAACACCTGTGCCGTGGTCTTACCTCTGAGGGAGTTTGCACTGAACAACTTGGTGTACATCGTAGAGGTGAACTCAACATACAGAGTGTGGAAGTATGGTGCAAGCAAGAAGAGAGAGCTCCAGAGCTGGTGGTTGTGTTCGGTTGGGTTCTTCTCCAGTTCTTCAATGGCACCGATAACATCAAAGTTGACATCTTTCACTTTTTGAGTCACACAAGGGTCCACTCCATAAAAGAGAACGTCATCAATCTCATGCGTGAACACGGACGAGACATCTTCGGTGTTGATGATGGGTGGTTTCCCGGAAATCAAACACGCTGAACGATCATAGACATAGACGAGCAACCACATCTTTCTTCTGAGCATAGCCTCATCTTTGGACAGTCCAATCAAAGACTCTCTTCTGTGCAGACCAATCTCCTAGGCGAACCTGACCATGGTGGACACAAGGATGTAGTTGTTTGGAGGGCCCTTACTGAACTCTGTGAAGAAGTTGAAGAGCATCAGGGCTTGAACGGTACGCAGCCCCTCACTGATAACAGCTACTCTGTTGTAGTAGTAGATGGAATTCTCCGTCATCTTATCCAGCAGGTTCTATAGCTTTGTGCGTTGAGCTTCTGGCATGTTGGGTGTGAAGTCCATGGAAAATTGGGCACCGACGGCTATGATGATGCACATGGTGAGGAAGTCTGAGTTGGTGAGTCTGCGTGGCTTGCCCTTGCCGTTGTTCCCCAAAGAGTAGTAAGTGTCGAACAACCCCCACAGATCAGCTTTGGACAGGATGAACGTACTCAGAGAGAAGTTGTCGTAGAATGTGTCAATGAGCACCGTTGCGAGATCGGCGTTGGGCAAAGGGGCCAGTTCGGACTTCTGGATGGGTTCGATCCAACGCTTACTGGACCAGATGAAGATCGTGGCGACTCTTGTGTGGAACTGCTGGAACTTCGGGAGCAGCTTTGGGTCTCTGATACGGTTACCGAGCCAGGTCAACCCTTTGCCGCTGAGAATAGAGAATGTGGACTGGGACCCAAAGTACTTGTCGTGTTGCGCGTGGTCTTCAGCGACGGCGGCTGGGTCCTCGGAGTGATGGGCGGCAGGCAGCGGAGAGTTGGCGGTAGACTCGTCGTTGTAGTTCTCATCACTGGACGTGTCGTCTTCGTCTCCCTGGTTGTTCTGTGGTTCCGAGGAGGGCGACGATGCACCGGGCTGTGTCTATGTAATCGAAGGGTCTAGCTTCGTCACGAGTGTTGTGATGAGGGACTCCATGCGACTCATCCGCTGGTTCAAGTCAGCGATACTCGGGTTCTTCCTGATACCACCACTGCTTCCACCATTGGCAGCTGCCGCGTTGGCTCGTTTGGAGGGCTTCGGTGTGCGCTTCTTCACCGTGTGTGTGTACTGGCAGTTGAGACCCCCAGCGGCACATCGGGAACACGCGGGAACGCCAGCGTCACACTTGAGCTTACGTGAGCGGCAGATGTCGCACGCCTTCGAGACTCTTTTGCGTTTCGTGTCGTCGCCGGACTACACCATGGAGTCCATCTTGCCGTTTTTTTTTTGTGAGTTTATCAGGAGGCGTTGTAGAGATATCGATGCTCTTCTCATCATACAAGAAGAGATGCCGGTTTGCTTTCGGGTTTTGGGTTTGGGTTTTTCCCGTGATGGTGGCGCGGCTAGACGATCGCCCCGTACCATCCGTACACCAGATGTTTTCTTTTATTTGTCTCGAATATTTCCGTTTTGGGAACACTTTCACGATCCCGTTTGTTGATCGATCAAAGGCTGGATTCCACTTGAAGTTTCGAAGGGCTATTGTGGGCATTTGGGAGAGATAGCGGTGAACGGTAAAGGAACACGAACATCAAGCAATGTCCAACTTTTTCAGCTCTATCAGGTAAGTTCGCTTGTCTTTCCTTTGGATCTCTGGGATGGTTCGATGTCTATCGAGAGTATCTGACACGCTTGTTATGTCTGCACAGACAGAATGCTAACAACATCACTTTGCATGCAGAGGCTTTGGAAGAAGCTCCAAGAAGAACAAAGCACCAAAGGAACAATCATCCCTATACTCGGGAAATAACAGCTCACATGCCTCCCTACGAAGATCGCAATCCCCAAGCAAACAGGTCACCTCGTCAGCGCAGAGGTACGTCCCACAACAACAACAACAACAACAACAGCAGCAGCAGCAGCAGCAGCAGCAGCAGCAGTTACAACAGCTTCAACAACAGCAAGTACAACAGCAACAACAGATACAGCAAAGACCACAACAGCAACCACAACCAGTGATCCCTGATGATCCACAACAGGGTCTCCCGCTTTTCCTATGTGAACCTTTTGTCTGTACTGCGCTCGTGAAGGGTTCATTCCGCACAATCGTCCAGCTTCCCAAATACGTCGACTACAACGAATGGATCGCCCAAAACATATTCGAGATGTACAACAACATCAACCAGTTCTACGGTGTCATCTCTGAGTATGTGAAGCCAGAGTTGTTCCCCACCATGAACGCCGGTCCTAACACCGACTATCTCTGGGTAGATCAGAACGGTAAGACAATTTAGTTGCCCGCAAATCAGTACATCGAATACGTCCTTTCATGGATCGGCCAGAAGATCAACGACCAGACTCTCTTCCCTACAAAGTCTGGTGTCCCATTCCCAGCACATTTCTTGAAGATTGTGAAGAACATTGCAAGACAGATGTTCAGAATCTTCGCACACATCTACCACAATCACTTCGACAAGATTCTCAATCTTTCCCTCGAGGCCCATTGGAACTCCTTCTTTGCCCACTTCATCTCCTTCGTGAAGGAGTTTGATCTCATCGAGGACTCCGAGTTGGACCCATTGCGTCCGCTTATCGAGAACTTGAAGCAGCAAGGTAAAGTTGTTATTGGATAAAGCGTACATATACGTACATCAAACATCTATACACAGCTTCTCAAACGTGGGATATATACTGGAACACGTAAGAAATCTCATTGAAGTTCGCCTCGTTTTTCAACAAGTGGTCATTGTTGTTTTTCAAGCCTTCATGGTTAACATGGTTCCATGTTGTAGCATCACCATACAACATCGCATCAGACTTCCGTAGCTGTTTGCCATCTTCTGGGCGACATCTTGTACACTTGAAAGTGTCGTGGGTATCACAGATGGTCTTCTGGTTGAATTCAAAGAGCTGACGGAGGTTGTCCGTGGAGAACAAACGTTCCACGTCCTCCTTCTCATCAACAACACACGAAGATAAGGAGAGTTTCATGGACTGTCTTTGGAAGATCTTCTCCTCAATGGAACCTGTAGTGATGAATCTGTAGATGAAACAGTCCTTCTTCTGACCATCTCTCCAAACACGTGCCAATGCTTGTTGATCAGCAGCAGGGTTCCAGTCAGGATCGATCAAGATCAATCTGTTAGCACCAATCAAGTTGATACCACATCCACCTGCCTTGGAACTCAAGAGGAAGATGAACTCGGGACTCTCAGGGTCATTGAAACGATCAACAAGTTTCTGACGTTTGTTGATGTTCATCGTACCATCCAATCTCAAACTTCCATACTTGTTGTTGCGGCACATCTTCTCAATAAGATCCAACGTTTGGGTATAGTTGGAGATCAACACAATCTTATCGTCAGACTCCTTTCTGATCTTGGCCAAAAATCTCTCCAATATAGAGAACTTACCAGAATACCAAGTCTGAACTTCTCTGTTTCTTCCACCACCAGTGATCGAGTTCACGTAATCCTCAGGGATCAAATGACCACATCCTTCAAACTCCTCGTCCAAGTTCAAGAGATCAGGGTGGTTACACAACTTCTTCAAGAGACCAATGGCTTTCAAAGGCTGCGAGCCAACACCTCTCAAGAGCTTCTTGATATCTGGACTTGTGATGAAATGCTCATACAACTTGCGTTGCATATCCGTCAAGTTGACAAAGATAACGTGCTCATACTTGCAAGGAAGGTACTTGGACAAGATATCGTTGGTTCTTCTGATGATGAATCTGGAGACAATCGATGACAACTGGTTCAACTTGGTCTGACCTTGTTCCACATCCTTATCTGTAGCGTCGGCGTCACGACCTCTCAAGATTGGAATCTCAAAGTTCTTTCTAAATTCGTTTCTTGTTCCGAGAAGACCCGGATTGGCAAAGTTCAACAAGGCAAAGTACTCAGACAAATCGTTCTGGATAGGTGTACCTGATAAGATCACTCTTCTTTTGCAGTTTAATGAATCTAACGCTGTGAATGTCAACGAGTCTCCGTTTTTCAATCTGTGTCCTTCGTCAGCCAATAGAAGACCAACTTCACAGCCTTTCAAGTGTTCAACGTTACGTCTCAAAGTCTCATATGAAACAATCAACACAGGTCGTACCACGTTTCTTCCCTTTGCCAAAGACCATTGTTGTAAAGCAGCAGTCAACTCGTTAGGTTTTGTGGACTTACCATCAAGTGCCAACGGTGTAACAGCTCCTTCTCCCAACCATTTGACCAATTCATTAGCCCAATTTCTCACCAAGGATGAAGGACAAACCACAATGGCCTTATCGATGGTCTTCTTGCCTCTTGGACCTTGCTTTAAAAGAGTCCACATCAATGCAATACACTGTAATGTCTTACCCAAACCCATCTCATCGGCCATGATGCAACCTTTGGCTCTTGGATCAACTAATCCTGAAACACAACGATAGAGGAACTTCACACCTTCCACTTGATGCGGTCTGAGAATCTTGCTCAACTTGGGGTCAATGACAACTGGAACATCGTCAAACTTCTTCTCAGCCTCATTTGGATCCTTGGATATACCCAATATCTCGTTTAGCGATTTGTGAACGTTTCTCTTCTTGCACAATGATTGTGAGTTCTGTTCCTCTTGTGGTCTTTCAATGACTCGTCCTTCATCACGAGCCTTTGCTTCTTCAATTGCACGATCAAGGGCCTCCAAGTCGTCATCACTGATGATCTTCTCCACGGTTGGGTCGTATAGCACAATAGCAGTCTCATCTGAAGGATCGTGTAACGGTCTCGGTACCAAGATAGGCTTTCTCTTAGTACCCAATGGAGGAGGTGGAATGTGTGGTGCATTGGGTGATTTCTTTGCCAGGGGCACTGTGAATGATTTCCTCAACTTGTCCTCTGTAGCGCTGGGGTCAACAACTCGTTTGAGGGCGTTCTTCCTCTTTGTTATCATTTGTCCGTCTATGTCAACAACCTCGTTCTCCTTGTTGTCCGACCCATCGCCGTCCATGAGTGCATATGAGGATGGGCCTTTGAGCCTTGCGGTTCTTACTGTTCTTCCAGCGGTTGTCATGGCGCTCGATCTGGTCTTGAAGGGGACCTTGAATGGTTTGGCAAGTGTGGATACTGGGTCTGTCACCATTCTGGGACGCTTGTTGGGCGGCAAACCTGCGCCTGTGCCGAGTTCCTGAGTGGGTTTATTGGGGAGTCGTCTTCCCATATTTGCGGAGTTGATTGGTGAGGTCTTGCTGGTAGCGCCGAAGAGTTGATGGTTCTTTGGTGTGAGATTAGCTTTGTATGGATGGGAAAAATTATCAACTGTTTTGATTTGTTTAGAGAACAGACGGGTTTGTTTACAATTGCGCGCCCCCGGTTGGCGAACGCGTCGACGCGTCTACAGCGTACACGAGAATACAAGCGATGAGATAGTTGGAACTTCATGCAATTGATGGTGAAAAAACTAGAGATTATATGAACTTATGATCAATTTCACAATCGATGTCGTCACGGATCTCCTCTTCTTGCTCCATCCCGAGTATCTCATGGTACTCTTCCTTCCTCACTGGAGTTACACTCAGTCTGCCTCTCTTGACGAGTGGCATCTCCGCTAGTTTTGGATTAGATCTGAGATTTTCCAGTGTGATCTTACACCTGAGTCTTCTCTTGAATTTCACATCGATGCACCACCATCTTGGAGCCTCTTTTGCGGATTTGGCGTCGTAGTAATGGGAGGACTTGTCGAACTGGAGTTGATCCGGGTGTGCCTCGTTGGCGACTTCTGCAACACCAACGATACCCGGAACAGGGGCGTTCGAATGGTAGAATAAAAGGATGTCTCCCTTACGCATGTTGAGCATGTTGTTCTTTGCCTCGTGGTTTCTTACGCCGTCCCATGGCTCGAAGTCGACCTCCATTAGATCCTTCAAGGAAAACTTCACATCTTTACCAGAACGTGGGTCAATTCTGGTATATGGCTCAGACTTGATCAACCAGTACCTTACTCCTCCATGTTCTTTATCGACGGGGAACTCAGCTGGTTTTTTAGGCTCTGGTCTCTGGAGTGTGGAAATGTCGATCTTAGACTCGATCTTGTCAGCTGCAATTGACGATTTCTGGGTTCGTGTCTTCTTCTGAACTCTTGGTGGCATCGATGAAGAGGGGCTAAGGGCTGTCCAATATGATTGAGTCGAAACATTGAGTGATCTGGGGCGGGGTGGTGGTTCATGAACATGAAGTCTAAAGTCCCGGCTCTCGAAGGGCCCCGACGCGTCCCAAATTGGTTACGCAGCCCTCAATCGTGGCCCATACCAGAGACAGATAAAGAGCGTATACGGAACTTCCCCGTCTTGACTCCCATCAGCTTCATCAATTGAGGATCAGAGCCCCATCAAATCACAAAAGTACTGTCAAAGAACTACATACAGATCATGATTGAAGAGTTCTGCGACATTTACAGATCCCCAGACCGCACAAATTTCATCGCGTCGCTCGTCATAGCGGTGGGGATTGTGCTCTCCTATCTTCCCCAGTACTACACACTCATCACGACACGTACCTCGATTGGCCTTTCACCAACGTTCTTGTTCCTCATATCCGTCGCTGGAATCTCTGCAGCATCGAATCTGATCCTCCTGTCGTTCATCTCTCTGCCCTGCTGCTCGGAACTCACCAAGTTCGAGTGTGTCAACTCACAGGTCTCTCTTATCCAGGTGGGGTTGCAGTCGTTATCAACACTCGTCATTCCTCTACTGTGCGTCCTCTACACAAACACACCAGAGAACTTCGAGTACACAGAGATCTTGAAGTCATGGAGCCGTATCAAACAGTACATTTGCTTCTTAGCGGTGGCTCTCGTTGTTGCCAAATTGACATTCTCCACTCGCTACATCCTGCTCTTTGCACAGTTTCTGGGCATTCTCTCGACACTAATCACGTTCATTCAGTACATCCCTCAGATAATGGAGACATACAAACTGAGAGCCTCGGGTGCGCTTTCCATCGCTATGATGTGCATCCAGACACCTGGTGGGTTTGTATGGACTGCTACTCTGATACTGAAACCGGGATCGAATTGGAGTAGTTGGCTACCGTACTTATCAGCAGCGATGTTACAAGGGTGCGTCTTGGTGATGTGCATCTACTTCGACTACTTTGAGTCCAGGCAACCGGACGAGGCGCCACTTTTGGGATCAGGACCTACAGATAGCTACACCACTGCATGATGTCAAGATACAACGACATTTGCTTATCTACGACTTCCCTTCCGTAGATAGGTATCCAAGCCATAAGTCTTGGTGTAGTTCCAGAACGAATTGGAGATCAAGTCTGGTACTTCAATCCCCAACTCCTTGCACTCCTCCTCAAGCTCATTCAGCTCAACCATGTCTTCATAAGAAAGCTTCACCCCCATTGCGAACTTTGCGTTCAACTCCGCCAGACACATACATAGGTCCAAACAGGCAATGGCTTTGTCCTCATCTTGCTTTCTCACCAAGTATGCGACTTCCTTGTTGAACCGTGTAAGCAACTACCACGTCTCCACTCCACTCTCAGCAAACATATCAGGGACCGCAACGAGTATATGTGACAACATCATCACTTTACACCGATCGAAGGCATTCCGTAGTAGATGTGGACTGATCATACGGGCGTCCTGCTGTGCGAGGACCGGTTCTCTGATCCAATCCAGAGATAGAGGAGCAGACACGGTGACGTAACCAGGAGGATCCACATACGTTTGTTCGTACTGAAGAGAAATGGCTTCTGGGTGTGTGGATTGTAGTGATGGTAAGAATGCGACGTGTTTCGGTTGCCACGTTTCATCGTAGCAACTGCGTATGATTGGACATGCACATAAGACTTCAGAGTCAACAACGTCAATGAAAGTCTGTTCTGAGATGGTCTTGATGAAGTTTGCGAGTCCCCTGGTGAGAAGAACACAGTTGACGATGTGTGCAGTTGGTGTGTCAAGTGGTTTTAACAGCCCTCTGAGCCATAGTTCGTCACTTTTGGAAGACAATAGTGAGTTGGGTGATCCGATCAGAAGCTCCTCTCCTGTATGGGGGTCCTTTCTGTACAATTTACCATCTTCTCTCTCTTCCAGCTTCACACCTTTGTATGCCACCATGAGCTTGGAAGTCAAAACAGGTGAGTTCACTCTTGATCTCTTAATGGAGGGCTCGTCAAACTCCTTGGACATCCCACCTTGAACAACCTTCAACTCCTTCTATAGCCTTTCAAGTTCACTGGAGCATCTGTTTTGGTAATCTCCCCACTTCTGCTTATCGACAAATACTTTGGAGCTCACCATCTCGGTCATGGCGAGCAGATGGACAGGGTTGACTTTCTGCAGAGTTTTTGGTAATATAGCCTTGAGCACCTCCCACGTTGCATCGACGTCATTGGCACAGTAGAACATACTCTGTTGGAAGTCGTCAATCACAGCTTGTTTGTCCTTGGAATCAAACAGCTTTCTTGCGTCCTTTGGAAGGGACTTTTTGAGATGACGTTCATACACCGCAGCGAGAGACCTTGAACCGTAGATGAACGGCATGTATGGTCTATCCAACGCAATGGGTTGGATCTCAGGAAGGACAAATTCATCGTGTGACAGTTGGAACTGCGACAACCCAGTTCTATCAGGCATGTATGTTGAGTGGCCGGCAACGTACCACGCCAGCAAGTCAATCCATCTCGTGTTGACCACCTTGGTGTGGGTGTACTGATCCACCACGGACATCTGATCATACCCGACGTTGTACCCGATGACGACCATGTGTGTGTTTTTAGGATTCATCACGATCATATCCTTGGGGGAATCAGAACCACAGATGTAATGGGAACACCAACCGTACCATGCCTTCTCTGATACCGCAGTGGCCAATGTGGGCGAGTCGGAGATCTTGTATAGTTTCTCAATGTCGTAGACCAATGTGTCCTCCAAAGGTGCCTCTACTCGTTCTGGAGGCTCATTGGGCGAGTACCGTGTCCATCCTGGTTGTAGTGTCCATTGTTTGGGCTTCTCTGGTAGTTTCTGTAGTTTGGCTAGTCGTTGGAGTTTGGAGACGATGGGCTGCCACGACCGGCTGAGAGCCCGTTGGTACAACCTAGGACCCTTTCTGAAGGTAGCAGATGACATATGCAGTGTGATTAATGGTATCAGGGGCAATCCATTGGGAAGTTTGCTCTCTTACTAAAATGTGTAAACAGAGGAAGGATCACCTCATCGCGTCGGCTGCAAAAACCCGACATCGACACTTCAACTTCAAACACGACCGAAACCGCTCAGAGAAGGAAGAGGAAACATACAAATCCACAACTACACAGAAAAGATGCCCGAGTACAAGTCCTTCAGTGCTCCTGGGAAAGCCTTGATTGCTGGTGGATATCTCGTGCTGGACCGCCAATTCAGCTCCTACGCGGTGGCTCTCAGCGCCAGAATGCACGCCTTGGTCCACAGTGAGCCAGCGGAATCATGGCAAATCACCATCGACAGCCCACAGTTCAAAGAAGGGTCATGGACATACACGTTCGAGGAGGACCACTACACCACAGTGGAGAAGAACGGACGCACCAACCCCTTTGCCGCCGCCACGGTGTCAACAGTGTGCTCGTTCGTCCACACGCACGCCATGACCCCGAAGAAGATCAGCATCACCATCTTCTCGGACTCAGGATACCACTCACAGTCCCAATCCCAATTGAAGCAGTGTGGCGATAAGAAGTTCCACTACCACGCAGACAGAATCACAGAGGTGGCCAAGACCGGATTGGGTTCATCAGCGGGGCTCGTCACTGTGCTGACCACGGCGTTGTTGTCTGTCTTCCAAGATGCCCTCAATGTTTCCTCCATAGAGGGACTCCAGTTGATCCACAACTTGGCACAGATTGCGCATTGTCAGGCACAGGGCAAAGTCGGCTCAGGATTCGACGTGGCTGCTGCGGTGTTTGGGTCTGTGGTGTATCGTCGTTTTGAGCCATCACTGATCTCCTCGTTGAAGCCAGTGAGCGAGTGCTCTAAGGAGGAGTACCACCAGCAAATCTCAAAATTGGCACAGAGCAACTGGGATATCAGAAGCGACCAAGTGGCAATGCCTTCAGGGATCAAGCTGCTTATGGGTGATGTTCAAGGTGGTTCCAACACACCTAAACTGGTGGCTAAAGTGATGGAGTGGAGGAAGACCGATCCTGAGAGTGGCAAAGTATACGCTGGGCTGGACTCTGCCAACATGGTTCTTGTGGAGTGCTTGAACAAAATGGCCGATCTCTCCAAGAAGCATCCTGACCAGTACAGCGCAGCACTATCTTTCATCACTACACACTCTTCTCATGAAGTGTTGGAGTCCACTTCCCCCGAACTAGCTGTATTCAAACAACTCATCAGCGCAGTTCAGACCATCAGATCCAACTTCAGACTCATCACAAACCGTTCAGGAGCAGAGATTGAACCACAACAACAAACCGCTCTCCTCGATGAGTGTCAGAAACTTCCTGGTGTGATCGCTGGTGTTGTTCCCGGAGCTGGTGGGTACGATGCGGTGTCGTTGATTATCGCCGAGGACGCTACAGACAGCATCAAGACATTGACAGCAGCAAGGGAGGAGTTTGCCAAAGTCAACTGGATGGATCTCAGAGAAGAAGCCATTGGTGTTAGAATTGAGGATCCAAGTGCGTATCTGGGATTCTTGTGAAGTTAGATAGGCTTATTCGACTATAAAATGGTTAGACAGGTACACGTAAAAGAGGCCGGGTAACCCTCACGGGTGTTTCGCGCCAAAAAATCCCCTGCAAACGCCACCGTCAAGTACCTTTAGCTCTTTGTAGGCCATTTTGAAGCCCGTTTTGGTGCTTGAAGAGGTCAGTTTGCTATAAAACCATCTCTCCTTATCCCAACTGTACAAATACCAAGATAAGCTCACAATGCAGTCGCTAAGAACGAGGCTGCCGAGCTTAGCGCCGGGATTTACACGGCTAACCGCCAGCCATCTCAGAGTGATGAGAGCTTCGGCTACTCCATCATCTCTCACATGGACTTCCGATTCACAGCATCGTCATTTCCACATCTCTCGTCAGTCTCTCAAGCAGGAGAACAAAGACAGCAAAGACAAACAGGACAAGGAAAACAAGAAGAAAGACGACGAAGAAGACGACAAGAACAAGAACAAGAACGACATGTCCCCAGCAGACTACTTCAAATCACAAGAGTTCCTTCGTTCTCTATACATGACTGCCGGTTTCACTCTGCTTTTCTATCTCATCACACCGGGCGATAAAGGATCCCAATCCAACGTGCTCACTTTCCAGGAGTTCAAGACCAAATACCTCGAAAAGGGACTGGTACAACGTCTCGTCGTGGTGAACAAGTACTTGGTGGAAGCGGAGTTACGTCCAGAGGCATCTGTCCCTGGTGTTAACGGTGTTTTCGGATCCAGACCTCCAGTGGTGGCATTCACAATCGGATCCGTGGACGTCTTTGAAGAACAGTTGGATGCCGTACAGGACAAGTTGGGGATCCCATCAAGAGAACGTATCCCAGTGACATACACAGACCGTCAATCGTTCTTCTCACTCTTGGCCCCATTCCTACCGACTTTCATACTGTTGGGTGGTTTGTTCTACATGACCAAGCGTGTACAAGGTGGAGGTGCCGGTGGGCCAGGTGGGATGTCCAACATGTTCAACGTGGGGAAGTCCAAGGCCAAGTTGTTCAACCAAGAGACCGATATCAAAGTGAAGTTCAAGGACGTTGCCGGTTGTGACGAGGCCAAGGAGGAGATCATGGAGTTTGTGGAATTCTTGAAGAACCCACAGAAGTATGAGAAGCTCGGTGCAAAGATCCCTCGTGGTGCTATCTTGTCTGGTCCTCCAGGTACAGGTAAGACACTTTTGGCTAAGGCTACTGCAGGTGAAGCTGGTGTTCCATTCCTTTCCGTCTCCGGTTCAGAGTTTGTTGAGATGTTTGTTGGTGTTGGTGCCTCCCGTGTTCGTGACTTGTTCAAGACCGCTAGAACCATGGCCCCTGCCATCATCTTTGTTGATGAGATCGATGCTATCGGTAAAGAAAGAGGTAAAGGTGGTATGTCTGGAGGAAACGATGAACGTGAAGCCACATTGAACCAGTTGCTTGTTGAGATGGATGGGTTTGAGTCCTCAGACCACATTGTTGTCTTGGCTGGTACCAACAGACCTGATGTTCTGGATCCTGCCCTGATGAGACCGGGCAGATTTGACAGACACGTTTCCATCGATAGACCAGACATCGAGGGAAGAAAGGCCATTTACAACGTACATTTGCAGAAATTGAAACTCAAGATCAACGCTGAAGCTGTGATTGCTGAACAAAACGATGAGTTGAGTGGCCGTCTTGCCGCATTGACACCAGGTTTCTCCGGTGCTGACATCGCCAATGCCTGTAACGAAGCCGCTTTGATCGCTGCCAGATTGGGTGACGAATATGTTGAGTTGAAACACTTTGAACAAGCCATTGAGCGTGTCATTGCCGGATTGGAGAAGAAGTCACGTGTGTTGTCCCCCGAGGAGAAGAAAGTCGTTGCATATCACGAAGCTGGCCACGCCATCTGTGGTTGGTACTTGCGTTGGGCCGACCCATTGTTGAAAGTCTCGATCATTCCAAGAGGCCAAGGTGCATTGGGTTATGCTCAGTACTTGCCACCTGACCAGTATTTGCTCTCCACGGATCAGTTCATGGACCGTATGACGATGGCATTGGGAGGTCGTGTCTCTGAGGAGTTGCATTTCGACTCTGTCACGTCTGGTGCACATGACGATTTCAAGAAGGTCACCAACATTGCTGAGTCTATGGTTACGAGACTTGGTATGTCACCAAAGATTGGATACATCTCGTATGACAACGATGGGTCCGGGTTCCAAGTACACAAGGCATTCAGTGAACGCACTGCTCATACGATTGATGCCGAGAAGAAGCGTATTATTGAGGAGTGTTACGAGCGTTGCCGTAACTTGTTGACGGAGAAGGCCGATGCCGTGGAGAAAGTGGCACAGCTGTTGTTGAAGAAGGAAGTGTTGACAAGAGACGACATGATCTCATTACTGGGACCAAGAGAGTGGAGGGAGAATGAGGACTTCGAGAAGTATTTGGGAACAGGAGCCAAGAGTGCACCACCTCCACCTCCAGAGGAAGGTGCTACCATCTGAAGAATGAAATACACATGTACATATTACACAACTACAGGATTTACGATTGGTAAAGATGCAAGTAGTTCAAGATATCTAGATAACAGTTAGAAGGTCTCCTCCTCCATGTTGATATCAGGCTGAGCCTCCTGGACAGGTTCGAGTTCCATGGATTCGTCAGGGACTTGGAATCCCTCTTCTGTAGAGTAGAGCACCTCCTGGATCTTGATGAGGATGTCCTTGAGAGTTGGGTGTTCCTTATCTGGGGACTTCAATGTCTCGCTTGTTGTCTCAGTGAGGATCTCAATCTCACGCAACTTGTTGAAGTAGAAGTTACGTTCGGTCTCCAATGCCTCCAAGCCGGCACGATACTCTTCCAACTCCAAATCTGCCTGTGCCAAAGCCTCTCTGGTCTGTGCTAGTTGTTGCTCGAGTTCTTTGTTCACGGTGTTGCCCAGTGAGGAGACACGCGAGGTGGTTCTTGAAGGCACACGGGAGGATGCAGCACTGGTACTTGGACCGGCTGTTCTTGTACGAGGAAGTGTAGCTGATGACGTAGTTGTAGTTGCTGATGGAGTAGTGCCACTCACACGACGAACAGTGCCAGTCGCCGAGGAGACTCTTGAGGATCTTTGCTGTGAGGGTGTCTGGGCCACCGATGCTCTTGCAGGTGGGGTGTATTTTCTTCTTGCGTTTGGATCGTACTCCGACTCGTCCTTGTTATCTTTCCAAAACTTTCTGATCCATTGGAAGAATTCCAAGTTGTCCTGCATTCTGCACTTGACGAGTCGCTCGACGGGTACCGTCTTGTTGATCTTGTGCTTGATGAAGCATGCCTGTAGCACTTTGTAGTTGTTGAGGTACTCGTACTCCTTTGTGGCGTCGAATTTGACTCTGTTCATGGCCACGTCGAGGAAGATGGAGTCCATGATCTGGCAGTAGGCAGCACCGGATCCCAGCTGCTCGACTTTGGTGTAGTTGAGGTCGAAAGTGGTGTTGAGCCAGTTGAGCAGTTCGATACGCGACTCTGTCATGTTTTGCTGGAACGAGGGAGTCGGGTGATTGGGTGACTGAGGGAGATCTAAATGGTGCTCTATCTTCCAACTTCCAACAGTCCTTTGTTTACGTTTCGAAGAAGGGTGAAGGGTTGATGTTTGGTGTTTGATGTTTCGCGAAAGTGGTTGATGCCAGCAGCCGAGTCTTCGGAAAGTAGTGTCCAAACATACAAAAAAGGAAGAAAAAGACGACCAGTACTTCTATAAAAAAAAAAGAAGAATCTAAAAGGGGGCCGTTTTGGCCCCAAATTAGCATGTTTGACCGCTATTTACTCATTGAAAACTCAAATATAAGAGAAAACTGATATATACACAGGAATCAGCAGATCAGGAACTTTCCGAGAGTACTTACAACATCCATTTTGAAGCGAAAAATTTTTTTTCTTGGAAAGTTAGGGATTTCGCCATAGTTAAGGACATGAGCTTATAGGCGTAGCGGTGAGGCATAGTGAGGTACGGTGGTAGCGAAGGTGTCGAGAAGGGTTTTGGGTGACGTACTGATGATGATTTACTGTGTGTACAGACTAAACTTGCTTTTTTACTTCATTCCCGGTCTAATAACTGAGCTTCAAAGCCCTGAGGCGATAGAAGAGGTCATTCCTCATCACTTAGCTTTACTTGAGGTCCCAAATAACCAAAGATAACCATGGAATTCATAGTTTGATCATAAAGCATTGATTTAATGACTAATATCTCTAAACCCATTTTATAG
>JAKVQR010000026.1:8480-20289 GCA_030462915.1 Petasospora meyerae | reverse complement strand
TTTGAGAGGTGGATATCGTTGGTTTTTATATAAGTTACACGATGATATACGCCTCTTCTATGTTGAAAAAAAACAAAAAAAAAAAAAAAAAACTTTATTAAACCATCCAAACCAAATAAAAAAAACAAAAATTAAAAAATTAAAAAAAAAAAAAAAACAAAAAAAAAAAAAAAGAAGAAAAGAGGTAAAAAAAAACTGCTTCGCTAGTACCTTCCAGAGTCAGACTCTCAGATGGTGTATGGGTGTATGCGTGTCCCAACAGGACTTGTTGAAAAGAAAAAAAAAGAACGTACCGGCACATGGTGACAACTAGGTGACGGAGAGGACAAAAACTTCTACCACGAAGTTATCCATCTCCTTACCGAAGTGGTTACAAAGATGCTAGATACTACACATTTCATACTCTACGGAGACCACAACTGCGTCACCACTCAGTCACCATACGATGTTCTGAACATCAACTCTACTAGACCTTCGAAGGATCCTCACACAGGTCCACTACAAAGCCTTGTTCAAGATCACCCCCTCATTGACGCCATTGACATGTGTACCAGCTCATGAACGTACTATGGATGCAGCTTCAAGGGGCGCGTTTCTAACAATCAAGGCAACAAAAGGGAGAAACAGACGCCTCGACAGAATCTACTTGAGCTCCACACTGTTTGATCTTTCATCACCCCATGTTCAAGTCAACCTCACGAAACACCGAAAGCAAAGATGATCGTTGCACCACCTCCTGCATTTTGAGATTGCGGCAGAACATGATGAAGAGATACATACACACACAGACGTTGTACCCAGTATTTCAGACACAACAACATCTTCCTCTCAGGGCACCGCAACCGTGAGATCTTGAAGCTCACAACAGCCCAGGTCCACTCTTTGCTATCCTAGGCTGATCTTGACATCTACAATGTTATGCTCAGTGACCTACAGAATGAGGCCTACACCACCATAAATGACGCAAGTTCTTACGACCGTTTCTAGACACTACTTGCTGACCACTACAAGACACGGCAGCCCAGACAGATACCTGGCAAAGACGCTAGCAAGTTTTGGACAAGTTGTCCAGCTACACCCAGTCCAGATCACACTCTCTTGAGATTGTGATGAGGCTTCACAAGAGACGTGCTATGAAGAAGAAAATCCACTGATCAATGTGCAACCCCGCTGATGGCACTACTACAACAGACCAAAGAGAGATGGGAAGGATTGCTACTTCGTTCGTCACCGATCTCTACTCTGCGCCAACTCCATGCAGTGAGGAATCCATCGATGAATACCCCACAGAATCAGATTACCCAACTTGGGTGTCTACTCCCACCCCACACAGCGTGAGGAGATGGGAAAGGATTTCACCAAGACAGACTTTCTCAAAGCCAAAGACATTTACAAACGCAAAGGGAACAGTCCAGGTGCCAGCGGTATCTCCTATGGGTACTTATTCCTGTCATACGACGTGATCCTTCCAGTACTGGTGTCTATGGCCAACTACATGGCCCAGTCTGGAGAGCTTCCGACTAGCCAAAGCAAGGCCCTCTTGACACTACTACCCAAGACGGAAGACACCATCAACATCAGCTGCGAAAACCTTCGTCCGATTGCACTCCAAGATCTCGCCTGAACAACATGGCTTTGTACCATCCAAGCGCATGCAAGAGGCTATTGAGACTCTCATGACGATCATCAAGTCATGCCGCGGAGACATTGTGTCGATGAAACGAATAGCATTTGAAGTTGAGCCAACAGCTTCAGAGCTTCCGGTGATGGTGAATATAGACTTCAAGAAAGCCTTCGACAACTTGAGCTTTGAGTTCTTGGAGAAGGTACTCTAGCAGTTTAATTTCCCACCCAACATCATACGAGCCATCAAAGCCGCCAACAACCATCAGCAGAGCGAGCTGATCATAGAAGGCTACATCACAGAAGCCTTCAGCCTGTTGAGAGGAGTGAGGCAAGGTTCACCGTTTTCTCCCACTCTATTCATCCTGTGCCTGGAGCCTTTGCTGAGAAAAGTGAAATCAAGAACTACAGGTCTACAACTGCGAGGAGCATTCGCTACACACACTTTCCAGGTTGTAACATACCCTGATGATGTGTCTTTTCAAGACAGATATCGAGATCCCCGACTCACTGCTATCTCAGAGACAGGATCTAGTGGTGGTGTGGTGTCATCCGGTTACACATATCCTGGTTTTGCAGAGTGCTGATGAAAACGACTATGAACAGAGACTGAACGGTTGGAGAACACACGGTAAGGATCCGGCCACTGGAGAGGAACAAACCTACACCATGTTGCCTTGGTATGTCTTGCTTGATGGTTCCTTCAAAAGGCACTTCTGCCACAGCCTTCTCAAGCACAACAAAGTGCTGAAACAGAACAGGTCACGCGGTACCATGAGTGTCAAGGATCCATATCTTTCACCGAACTTCTCATTGAGGAAAGTTCTTGATCTTCTCAAGGAAGTACAAACGTACCATGAAGGAGGCAAGAGATGACAGTACGATGAGGTACACTTTTTTGAGACCGGTGTGGCCGTTAAGGCATACGTCTCCAGGCCAGAGCTTGAGTGGATCTTGTCATTGGAAGAACTCATCAAGCCAGTACAAAACCCACAGACATTAACAGTCACTGAAGGAACGAAATCGGAGATGGCTGAGAAGCTAGTTCTGTCAAGTGAATCGGGATGGGTACTACTGATGGGCTCGGAAGACATGGACGGCAATACCCCCAACAGAACGACCACCAAGAACTACTCACAGAAGTGGCAATTGAAGCATGCGAACAACCATTGTGTGGTTAGACGACTTGATGGTTCATTCATCCAGGAGACGAAATAAAGATGGTTGTTCTTCTGGGAACTACTGCACAAGCTTGAACGCAGAAGACCAGGATCCATGGAGGGTATTCACAAGCTACATCTTGGACACTTTGATCGCTTTTTCTGGAAATACAGACCGTGTCGGATGTGCCTCACAGGACAACGTGAGACGATTGAACATGTTCTGTCCCAGTGGCAGTTTAGTGCATCGATGTGGGAGGCTTGCACTAGCCAATCAGCATCAGCACGTCCAACAAGGAAACAGATGCCCTTACCGACGATGTACAGAGAGTCAGAGAACACACTCTTCTCAAGGTGGATTGAAACGGTGGTGTTTGCATGGTCCTTGAGGCCTTTAGTGACATCGGTAACCCCAGAGGAGACTACGGAATTGGAAAAGAGAAACAACGCAACTTTGAAGCAAGCAAGGATGTACTACAGAGGATAGCCCTACAAGTACTTGTGAGGTCGGGATGATCTGACACAAGTTCGCAAGAACTACACACATACCACCAGTTAACTCATGGCTGATCATGAGCTTGAGGACGTCATAGAGGAGATTCATATTACCCCAGTTTCAACTGCCATCATGAGAGAAGCAACACAGACATCGGAACAATAATCCCTTCTCAGTTATTGACGACAAGCGATCACAACCTTTTCAATATCACTCCACCTTGTCCTCTGGTAACACGGATCAGATCAGTTAGCGACAGATACGAACTTCTCCTGAATGAAAATATCCAGCTACCATCAGAGCGTCTTCCTATTGTGTGTAACTTGTAACTGATCTCTGAGATACAAAAGCCAGAAGCACGTACAATGGCAATCATTGAAATGAACGATCCCGATCCTGAGCAGCCGGCACACCATGAACCATTAAGAAGATCTAAAACACGCGCCCCTTCATTCGTCCAACCCCAGCCACCCGATCAAGAATTAGGGAATCAGCTCTTCAGTATCACCAGTACAAATGATGTCGATTTGTGTGTTCTTGTACTCAATCCCAACACAAATATCAGATGTGGTGATCCAAGAATTGTGGACAATCTACACGAGATATACAGCACACGTTTCCAGGAGGCGAATGATAGAAAGAAGTACTTCAACGTAAATGGAACTGAAATGATGCTCATCGCGGTTACGAAAGAGCAAAACGACAAGTATCACGAATGCACAAAGATTGAGAAAGCGGTCTACCAATATCACGACGAGCTTCTTTGTATCAGTGACGATGAGTATCCTAAGAAACGAGAACTTGAAGCGGCTATCAACCAAGAATTGCAGCACTATCAACCGCCATCAATGACTGAGAAGGAACGATTTGAATTTGCGAAGGCTAACGGGTTGTGGCAATATATCTCATGGGGATGGATTATGCTAGCGTTTCTTGCAGGAGCGGCGACAACTTGTGTGATATGCTGTATGATCTATGTTCCGAACAAGGACAACCCAAAGGTGAGTGAAACTGATCTGGATACAATCTCTCACAATGATGATACTAACAGCTGACCAGGATGTTTCGTATGAATGGCTTTCTGCCGGAGTATGCTTACACTTTTGCGACCAGGTGAAAATGATTGCCAGAGACCTAGCGACTGGTGCGTGGCAAATCTGCAACACGTCAACCTGGTTCAGGTCTTAGAAGTTTGCCGTCTACATTCAACAACGAAGCTTCATCCTGAAGTTCACATGGAACGTGTTAAGCTTTCTGGTTTTCTTTCCAACGGCCCTTTTCGGAATCTTGAGGTTAGGCCACCACGTCGAAACAGCCTTGATAAGGTTCAGATTGGACAAGCTGCTGACCGGCACCGCTTATGGTGCGCAGTTGGTACTTGAGGGAGAGCGGTAGAAGATGGCGTATGTCGTCATACTGAATGTTGCTCTATACGCCCTCTCGAATAGTATTCGAGTTGGACTCACTGTCATCAGATTTCGCCTGTCACACAACGACCTGAAACTTCGAATCACGAGAGATATGTGGAAACAAAATACCATCCAAGCCCTCAAAGGTTGTGGTAGTGCTAGCAAGAAATACAACGAGAGAATGGACCATGAAGAAGAAGAGAGAGAAAGAGCCAGGAGAGAAGCTGAGAGAGCTCAGCAGGAAGAGAGAGAAAGAGCCAGGAGAGAAGCAGCACTAAGAGAGCCTCAACGTCATAGTCGAGCCTCACGTCATCATATACCGCCAACATCGACACCAGCAACAGTGGTACCAACACCATCAGCAGCAGCAGTGGCAGCAGCAACAGTGGCATTACGATCAGCACCATCATCTTCACACTCCAGAGGATTGAACTCAGCAGGCAACTAACTGATGGCATCAGGTAGCTAAACAGATAACACATCGCTAATGAACATGGCTTCTTTATTGACTCGCTGTAGAGACCCATTCACACAGAGTGGAACTGCACTTCACGACACTGAGACACCAATGCAGTAGCTGGACAGTAAGGACACTTGAAACTTCCACTATGTCTGCACAGGTTCGTCAGTGCCTGTTTGGAAATCACATGACGACAGGGAAGGGCCATAGCTGGGTTTTGTGAGGTGGTTTCACACTTGAACACAGGGCATATGTAGATGGCATGGAACTTGAGCGCATCGGGGAGGTTGACTTCGATGGGCACTTCATCCTTGGAGGACCATTCGAGCTTGGTGGCGTGTTTCAACTTTTGCAATTTGGAGAACTGTGGGAATGCAACGTGTGCGGCCAACACTATGGTGAAGAGAGAGGAGTCAAAGGAGAAGCCGATGTGTGAGCAGAACTGCTCGGCAAATAGCAGACACAGCTCTGTGAGTTGGGAGGATGACATCTTGTTGGCCTTGAAGTATGGAGACTTGGTGTCCTGTGGATCGAACAGCAACGAGGCCACCAGCTTGGAAACACTCTTGAGCTTCTCCTGGTCGTTGGCCACCACTTCTCTGAACCACCCCTCCGCGTAATCCAG
Organism: Petasospora meyerae; assembly: GCA_030462915.1. Taxonomy (NCBI): domain Eukaryota; kingdom Fungi; phylum Ascomycota; class Saccharomycetes; order Phaffomycetales; family Wickerhamomycetaceae; genus Petasospora; species Petasospora meyerae. Next base: position 14,516 of record JAKVQR010000026.1, on the reverse strand, counting down.
AGCCTCGATGTGTTTCCTCAAGGAGTACAGTTGTAAGTACCGAGCACTGTGTAGCATGAACTCCAACTGTGTGTGACGAGCGTGTTGTGTTACCCAGTTGATGGCACTCTCCAAATGCCCCTGTTGGATCTCCTTGAGGATCGTATTCATCTCACCAAACCTCTCCAGGATGTCTGCACGTGCTATGTCCATCCCCAAGTCTCCTTCTCGTACCAGATGTAGTTTGATGGCGTTGTCCACCAGTGAGACGTTGCGGGGTGTCTTATCAATGCGATACACGTAGACGTCATCCAGCGGTTCGATGCGGTCGAGGGACTTGCTGAACTTCACAATGGTGGAGTTGGACACTTTGAGGATCTTCCTCTGTTTCTCGTCAAACGATTTGAGCAGCGTGGGGAGAGTCTTGAGTGGGTCTTGTTCATCCTGTTGCTCTGCTTCAAGTTGGGTGTAGAGTGCTTCCAAGTCTGAGATCAGCTGGCGTGTCGGTTTCAAAGCCCGGGAAATGTGGTCACCCTTAGTGTAGAGTTGGAAGTCTTCGTCGAGGGAGTCAATGAGCGACGTCATGTTGTTTGCGGTGATGAAATTGGGGTTGTGTGTTGATGGCTGTAAGGTGGTGGTAAGTTCCAAGTTTGCTTATCTCCACTTTCTATTTTGTGCCGTGAAGAGGCGAAAGTGCGCGAATTTTTACTAAATTTCCTATGTGACACTAATCATATTGCTATTGCTACTACTAGCAGATATAGAACACCATCACTTCCTCTGTCTTCCTCCCAAACATCTATCAATGTGTTGAGCAAATCTGTTCCCGGCAATCTTTCTCTGACAATTGGTACACTCGAACAACCGAGCACTATCCGGTATTTTCTCGTTCCCAAACACGTCTCTCCCCGGGACGTTGTAGTACTCCATCCTTGTATTCAACTATGTGTTTGGGGATCCATTTCTGCTATTCGAGGCACTCACACTCGGTGTATTGGTGTCAAATTTCATCACATTGGGTGTGTTTGAACGGTTTGTAGTGATTTCCAATGCCACTGGTTGTAACGAAGGTGCTGTTTCCATCTTACCGAATTGTGATCTGTTCATCTGTTCTTGTACAAGGATCTCGGTGAGGAGTGTGTGGATGGTGTTCATTACGAGTTTGTCGTATATGGAGACACATGCCTCTGAAAGTGTGAGTTTCTCCTGTGCCATTGCGGAATGGGTGGGGTATGATGTGGTGAGTTGAAATGGTGTCTTATAGTTGAAGGTATATGGGTACTTCTAGTAGTGCGGTGTTGTGTTGTGACTTGAGATGAACAGCTGGATGTGGACTGGGATGAATAGCAGTAGTGTGAAGATAAGATCTCTAGAAACACTTCAACCTCTGAATCTCCTTCGGATTTTATCACTCTTACACTCACAAGATCAAGTCTTTGAACCCAAGACGAATCTGTGTGGGATCATTCACTATTGACACGTGCAGAGATGGCAGCTGTGGTTATGGAACACTTGACCGCTACTCAAACAAAAAAAAAAACACTACAAGCTCATCTCTTCACTCCATCAACACTTCAACACTCATCAAACAAACTACTGAACAGATCTACAACCACACCAATGGCCGAGATCGACGACGAGCACACTATCACAGCCGAACCGGAACTCGACCCGGAAGACGAGCCACAATCATGGGAGGCCTTCCAATCCACATCATAGTTGAAAAGAGGAGAGAAGGAGTTTGAGCCGGACAACACAGACATCCAAAGAACAGCATTACAAAGATCTTTGAATCACATGTATCAGGCGTTGGAGATCCCAAGGACACACACAGTGAAGCAGAACGTGAAGTGCTATTTCTCCTCCGGGATTGTCGGGGCCGCGTGTGAGTTGAAGGGAAGTTTCATGCAGACGATGGGCAACGTGAGGGGACGATGGTGTTATCTTACACCGGAGGAAGCGGTGTATTTGGTTGAGAGAGGCACAGTGGAGCCGTACTGGACAGACTCTTTGGACAGCTCAGATGTTGAGAAGGCATACAGTTTGGATCTTCAGAGTGTGTATGCTCTCGTGATGGAGGATCTCCCCAAGTATCAAGTGTATGCCAATCTCAAGAGACTCGGATACATCGTCATGCCACACGACACCACGAGAGAGAAGACTACAGAGATGGAGATAACATCACCCTCGCCATTGGAGAAGCTCCTTCAACTGATACCAACATCTGTGATCCAAGTTGTACAGCGCTGTTTACGATCCATCGGCGTAATCCACTATCTCCCATACACCCCACAATGGCTATTCTCCAAGTTCACATCACACCGTCAAATCTTCCAATCGTTACAACTCCCCTTCAAGAAACAATCAAGGAAACCTCTCAACTTCACCCCCATCAGCATAACGTTCGACGTTTGGAAACCAGATCCAGGATTCTCCAAGAAGTCACCACCCATCCCAGACTTCCAGATCGTTGTGCAGGATGTTCATAGAGACAAGTTACCCACACTCACACAGATTAAGGACCTCTTCACACGTGTTTGCTACAAGACCTAGAATGATGAACTTATCAACTATGAAGACCTACCGAAACAGCTCAACACCCCAAAAGAGACCACCAAGAAGAAGAAAACCAAGACCAGGATCGGAAGAAACATGGCACAGAGGATGAAGGAAGGCTACAATGCCGTATTGCTCGCCTTAGTAGATCATGGGATCATCAACTATACACGGTTGAGTGAGGGAAGGTTCGAGCAAGAGGATATCATACCCAAGGAGGCAGACTTCAACAAGAACAAGAAAAGTCGACGTTGATGTATCTTTATACACACAATTCACTGATACTTGCTTGGATCATACGGCTGCGTGTAGTAATTTGGAGTTGGTGGTTGTGCGTTTTGAGATTGGGAGTTTTGGGCGTATGTCTGATAAACATTGGCATCAAACACCGGTTTTTGAGAGTAGAACGTCTGTGGATCAGTGTTGGATGGTCCCTTAGGTGGTAGAGAAGGAGTGGCACTAGAGAATGAACCAGGATGGGACCCACCACCACTGCCATACTGAGAACTGTATGATGGACGTTGCTGCTGTTGCAGTGGCTGCTGTTGCGTTGGCTGTGAGAGATGTGATGGCATTGGCACAGGTGGTGGGGCATATGAGAATGAAGTTCTTAGCTGTGGCTGTGGAGGTTGTTGTGGTGCCTGTGGATACTGCACAGATGGTTGTGATAGTGGAGTATAGGTGGATGTTGGTGATGGGATGGAAGTTGTAGAATTCATACGAAGCGCCTCGAATCTCTGTGTCAACAGATCAGGTTGAGTCTGTGGGATGGCACTCTGTTGGCTTTGCAAGATTCTCTGTCTTTGATCCTTTCTGCTCTGAACAAACGCATTGACGTTGGACTCCACCTGAGAGACGAAGTTCAACAGATTGTCATAGAAGCTCATTCCCTTTTGTAAATTGGCCTCGTAGTCCTGGAAATGGGTGAATACTGCTTGGAATTTGGCAATCTTTTGTGAGTTCTCCTTGATGTTGGAGTTAGAGGAGATCAAAGTTTGATAGTCCTTCTTTACTGACTTCACCGTCTGAGTTTGCTTGAAAGCGAGTTCATCCAATCTGTTGGTGAATGAGTCGAATTTCTTCAACTCTTGGGCAAACAACTCCTTCTCATCTTTCTCTGTTAGACTCTTGTTATTGAGAACCAAGATAGAGGAGATGTCGTCATCACGGATAGCGATTTTCAAGTCCTCCACAACTTTGTGTCTTTCTGCCTTGATGGAGTTCAAGATTCTCAAGTTGGATTCGATCTTGGCGATTGTTTGCTTTGTGGATTCATCATTACCATCGTTGAAAGACAAATCGAGTAAGCTCTCGGTGTTCTGTTGGAAGAATGCAGCCTCCAAACTGGACTTCGACCTCAAAACTTGCAAATCTGCGACATCGGTTTGGATTCTGCCCTGGATCTCGTTATCCAATGAAGATGCAGCAGCGAGTGAGTCCTTTGCACTTCTGAGTTCGTCTTTCAAACTAGCATTAGCCACAGTGGATGAATCCTGGGAAGTACCGAGTCTCAATGCCTGAGAGTTGTAGTCTTGTTCTTCCTCCTGTAGTCTGGACTCCAATTGGGCAATCATGCGGGTGATACGATCTCTCTTACCCTGGATGAGCTGCTTGTTACTTTCGATATCGGAGTACTTGGAGGATGCCACTGTGGTAGACCATTTAAGCAAACGCTCATCTAACTGTCTGTTTAGGGAGTCTTTGAACTGTGACAATGACTGTGGGAGTTGGAGATACTCCAAGAAGGAACTGAGTTCTGTATCGGACATCTCGTTGGTCTCGATCTTGTCTCTGAGGAGTTTGGCCTTCTCTTCGGAGTAGAAACTGAGTTTCTCATGGACACCCATTGGGATCACCTTCTCGAAGATATCATCACCGATAACAGTTTCAATCTTTTGGTCGTTCAAGCTGATGGCCTTTGTAGCATCCAATGGTTTGATCTCCAATGCTTCTCTCAATGGGATGAGATCATGGAAAATGAGATCGTTCTCTTTGGAAAGAGTTCTTAGCTTGTCCTCTGCCAGAGTAATGTAACTCTTGAACTCAATCTCTGTAGTGTTCTTGATACCATGCAGTGCCTTCCAATCTTCAATGGCTGCTTTGAGACATGCAATGGCCTCACCAGGTTTCTTCTCCTCCATTGCGAGTGCATGGTGATAGAAGGACAAGGCACTGTAGAACTTCTTCTTAAACTTGAGCAGGGAATCCCAAGAATCATCTCCAAACTTGTCATCGATCTGGTCAAGCTTTTCGATAGCTGATTCGTACTGGATGTAACAGGACTGTGCCATTCTAGCAATCATGGTATCTTTACCGGACTCACTCAACACTTTCAACAGGAACACCTCCTGCGCCTGTGCCAACTGCAATGTCAATAGGAATCCCATTGTCTTACTGCTGAGATCCTCGGAGGGAGCATGGAGGAAGTTCTCAGAGACGAACTTGTAAACACCAGCGGAGTATTGGAAGTACTGAATGGCCAATTTGTAGTCAGCGTTATGGAAGTTGTCATCACCAAGCTTGGACAATACCGCACCCAAGTTGTAAAGCACCGATGCCTTCTCAAACGCCAATGAACGTTGAGAATGGGAGGTGTCTGGAGAGTAACTGTCGTACCATTTGAACTTGACACTGACACCATGACTGTCACCGACGGGGAGTCTGAGGTCCAGGAGTTCCAATTGGCCGTAGTAGCGATAGTACTGCTCTTTCAAACGCTCGAGATTGGAGGAGTCTTCAGCATCATAGACACAGTCTCTCAATTGGGCAAACTGTTTGATCTGTGAGGAGAGATCTAGAGAGGTGCCGTAGATGGCCTTGAGGTATGATTTGAGTGGCGCTACCCAGTCGAGATGGGCGGCCGTGCGCTGTTTTGTGGAGATGAACTTGGACTTCATCGGGGAGGTGTAGGGGGACTGAAGCTGGAACAATTGAATGCGTATTTGGTTGTTCAATGGTGATGATTGTGTGGAGATAAGAGGTGTGTGGAGAGAATCCGACAGAGAATTACAGCCGTCGATTAGGAGCGGCTTATTGACACGCGCAGAATTTGACAGATAAAATGGTCTGCCATTTCCAGCACGGGCACCGGAACCCCGGGATGTGTGGAGCCGAATGTGTCTCCCCATCTATCTCTGGTACGGGTATAAATTGGAAGCAAACGAGCCATCGCAGATCAGAAATATCCCTCAGTGGCTGTGGAGAGGAGGATCGTTTAGGATTGGTGTTTGAAAATTTGATACCTTTGCAAGTTTCTATTGCTACTGACTACTACAAGACTACACACACACTACACAGTAGAAGAGACATCACCTTATCACCTTCATTGATCTTTGCCACAATGAAACTCCCATTTGCCAAAGAATACCCCACCACTCCGGTCCACGGCTATTGGAACAAAGTCACATCCACCATTGACTGGTGTGAAGAGAACTATGTTGTGTCCCCATACATTGCCGAAGCCATGAACACCATCTCCAACTCTGTCTTCATCATCTTGGC